>VXAZ01000256.1:1884318-2169158 GCA_013399875.1 Gymnorhina tibicen
GGGCTTGCGCGCTCACGGGGCGCGCGTGCACACATTCACTGGGGCGTGCGCTGGGCTGGGGGCGGTGCGAGGGGAGCGGGGGACACGGCGGGGCCGGGAACAACTCCCGACCCACCGGTCAGGACGAGCCCTAATCTATTCTTTGTAAGAAAAGCAGGGCTTAATTTTGTATTTTTTTTTTCTGTAGGTAAAAGGTGCATCTTTTCCAAGGAAGTAGGGATATATATCTGTGGGAGTGTGAAAATCCGGCTTTTCATCTACGCTAGTGCAAATGGAAAGACCATCGTGTGTTTGCACAAGGAAATGCCGTGTTTGATAGTGGATCAAATTGCTGCATCCAGCTCCCCAAGCATTCAGTGAGAGGGAAAGTTTCAAAAAAAAAAAAGAAACCGATTTATTATTTTTGCCCGTGTTACAGAGCAGTGCAATAAACAGCAGGCATGTGAGAAGGGAGAAACACAATAAAATGTTGTGTCACTTTAACAGAAGAAGGGAACCCAGCCAACACCCAGGGGTTTATCTCCAACTTTTTTGGAAAATGCTCAGAGTCTACCTAGAGTTTCACAGCAGTTCAGCGCTGTAATCTTAAACATTTTCCCCAAAATGTTAACCACACACTCAGAAAGAAAACAGTGAGATATGTTCCCAGAAGTTAGGATGCTGTTGTTGGTTTGTTTGCATGTTTGCATGGCTTTATTTTGCAAGGGAAAAAAAAAAAAACGACGGTAGAGGGAAGTCTGTGCTTTAAGCTAGGGCAGGGAGAAGGCATTGTGTAAGCCTTAAAGACATGATTTTGAAAATGGGCTTGGCACGGATCTGATTCTACTCCCAGTGGAATTAAGGGGAGTTTTACCATTGACTTAATAGGAATAAAGCAAGGCTGCTGCCCAGTGCTTTTCTAAATCCCATTCTTTAGAAGTTAGAATATGTAATAGATTAATTAAAAACAGGTTTAGGGAAGACAGTTACATAGAAATGTCGGAGTGAGTCCTGCAAAACTCCCCTAAGTATATAAGCAAATGCTTCTGTAAAATTTCAGGATTATATATGAAACTGAAGGATCAGGAGCCCAACTTCATATCCAGTGAGATCAGTAATTTAATTTAGTTTTTATTCTGGTTTTCTTTTAAATCTTATTTTTTTCCTGAGTTGCATTTCCCCACATTTACATGTGAATCTATTGCTCAAACTAAACAATAAGCACTCTGACTTTGACACATGTTTCCCAGAAATGTTTAACGTAGCCTAATAGCTGTGCCAAGACAAAATTGTTTAGGGTTGAAGAAATCAGACTGCTTGGAAAAGGAGATAAGAATCCATGGTGGTTTTGTTGTTTTTTTTTTTTTTTAAAGCAACACTTAAGGTAGCAAATATGGGGTTTAGCTGTTGAAAGACAGTTGACTAATGAAAAAGCTTCCTAAATGGTGAAATACCACCCTCATCTTCAGCGAGCATATTCTGCTTCAATCACTGTGTATGTGGGCGTGCAATATTTTTCACAGATTGCCCTGAAAACTCATCACTACTTATGTGATAATATTTGGAAGCAGAAGTTATTGCTGGAAGAAATGCCTTTCTTCAGTATTCTGAAGTCATTCTTTAGGTTGCCATATTTCTATAGCACTTCATGAACGGATGCAGGAATAAAAAATACCATCACATGGGGTTCTGCTCCTGTGTCTCCTAAAATGAGGCTCTTGGAACTCACCAGCCTTTTGTGTTCTTTTGGTGTTCACCCTAAGTTCTAGGGGCTAAATGTGGACTCATGCCAGGGGTTTCACTGCCACACTCATCGCTGTCTTTGAGATATCCTGAGCATGAAGGATGCAACAACGAGGATTTTCTATGCAATGACAGGAATTGTTATATTCTCAAGCCTTTGTGATGAGATGATCGTTCCTCCTTCTCTGAGCAGGACACAAAATTTTGTATGCAGAGTGTTCCTGTTGTTAGCACTTAATGTTACCGTTACCAGTAAGGTCATGTGGGAGCTATTCATTGGGACTGTTGACGCATGTAAAGTTACTGGCATACAGAGCTGTTCACTACGTGAGGGCAGTGGAGGCTGAATGACAAAAAAACTGCTTCAACTCAACAGTGATATATAAGTTCCTTGGGCTTTTTGTCACAAATTTACTTCAGGCACAAGGTATTCCAAGGACCATGAAAATACAAGGAGTAGCTCAGAGTAAAATACCTTTGATCCCAAGTAGTAAAATGAAGGGCTGTACAATGCTTATTTTCAACTGGCTGTGTCCAACAGGCAATTCAACTATAAAGTTAAATCAGGTTCACAGGCACTTAAATAGTGTCAAAAATCCAAATGAAACACAAACAAGAGAAGCTTGGTGTTTGCATTAATCTGGAGACAGCAGTGGAAAGCCCACCTGCCTGCACCAGGACTTGCACTAGAAAAGCCTCTTTGAACACAACTCTGTCAGCATATCCACCTAGTTGATATTGAACTGCCTGCTACTTTGGGTCGGGGCTTTTTGGTAGTCAAGCTGCATTACTTCCTGGATGACATCAGCTAAAATGGGAGGAAAACCAAGTCTCTGGGCAGCTGTTTTGCTATGCTGGGTGAGGCTGGGTCCTACCCAGTTTGGTTATACCAACAAAACACTAGACTGCATCCCTCCCATGGAGGGAAGTACTACTCCTGTGGATTCAGCTGCAGAATCAGGAATAATTTTCCAGCAATCATGCACAGGTCAGGCATTTATAGAAAGGTAGAACTGATACATGAAAGGTGGTGAGAGGGAGATTTGCATAATAAGGGACAAGGCTCTTTTCTGTAATAAATGTTCTGAATGGGGAAATTTGTTACATATTGACTGGAAGGCCTGGAAAAAACTCTTCTTATAGTCTTTTTTTTTTTTTTTAATCAACTTATACCAAATTTGTCATGGTTCCAGCCTTAGATCTTATCTAATGGTAAGGAATTAGCCCACTTTGGTCTGAAAGATACATGCAACAGATAAGAAGAGAATTAACAGTTGGCGCACTTTTAGGCCTGGTCAGCTGAGACAGAAATACAGATTGATACATCTTTTTGGATAGTGAGTTTGTAACAGTGCCACTCCCTTGCTAGGGGTTCCCAGTGTTATGTTCTAGTTAAGACTACTGTAAAAAAATACTTGACAGCTTCCTTTCAAAGTGCAATACTTCTACACAGCTTTCAGAGATACTTTTGACGTGTTTGCCTTTGGAAATGTGACTCATAAAACCGATTTAGACATCCAGCTCTTCATGGATCAAGTAACGTAACACAGACTTAGGGTTCCCAGGCCACACAAGCTGGATTCATAACACCCAATGTGCTGTTTGGAAGGAGGCTTCGACCATTTGAGGACCAGATGTGTATGAAATGCTCTCCATCTCTCTGATTTTGGCAGTTGGCTGCAGTTCTCAATTCAGTCTGTGAGGAAAGTGTGATTCACAGCCACAAAAACTTTGTTCAGTCTTCAGTGTTTTGAGAATACAGGACTGCCTCATGCTTTTCTTAAAGGGCTCAGAAGAGAGAAGTGTTGACCACTTATTTAGGAGTCCTGTGGTTAGAGCACTTTCTCAGGAAGCTGGAGATATGTGTTTGACATGTTTTGTAGTCTTGGGGGATTCAAATTATCCTCTTTTGCAGCAGAACATGTACATCCCCCACCACCATTCCTTTTGAAGTAGTACTATGACTCACAGAGGAGTGCAGAACTTTGAAGGAAAAGAGGAGAAAAGTTTTCCACTGAGCGTTGCTTAACAACCCTGGAGTAAGAATTCTTCACTCCCAGAGAAGCCTACAGCCTAAGAGCTAGGGCACTAGTCTGAGAGATGGAAGACACCAGATTATCTCCTGCCCAGTGAGATGGGTGTTGAAGATTGGTCCCCTATTTGAGGATGAAAAACAAAAGACAGAAAATTGAATTCTTTTGCATTTTTTCTCAAACATGTTTCTCTTTTTCTCTAGCCTAACACACGCGATTAATGTGGCTAACAACCAAACTTTTTAAATACTTTATAAATAAATGTGTCAGGAATATGAAGCTGTAGGCTCACAAACCTTCTTAAACACTTTTTCAACTCTTTTCTGGCATGGCTGTCAATTCTACAAGAGGTCTCTTTTCTACCAGTATCATCGGAAATATCTTCCATCCCTACCTGAGGGAGAAGATCATTCATTTCTCCAAGTGAAATCTCTGTAGTGCATGCAGTTTTCAGTGGTTTTTGGGGGGCTTTGCTGGAAGCACGCAGGTAAGCATCCAGCTAAGGCAGAGCTTTTCTGCCCTTTCTCTCCTCCTCAAGATTTCAGAAGGCAAAGAAAATGAACTGAAAGAAATGCTGTCTGAAGAAAATACTTGGCTCTTGTTCTATTAAAACATGAAAGATTAAAATCATTTTCTTCAGCATTGCAAGAAACCTGAATCTAGAATTTGAACTGTGACTGCTTGCAGTATTGTATTCGGTTGTAGCATGAAGTATATCATACTCAGCCTCAGATGGCATCTTTGAGAATATCTCACTTTGATTCTTGCTTTTTGTCCTTTTATAATTGTTTTAGTTAGAGACTTTTGCACTCCCTCAAAGCAAGCAAACCTGGTTTAGTTTTCAATGTGCAAGGGAGAGGAATACAGAGGTAAACAAAAATAATGGAAAGGAAAAGAACTACAAACTTTATTCCTCTTTCCAGAAGTTTATCAAAGCTCACATCAATGTTCACATCGTGAAGAAAATTTTAGCCATGGAGCTAAGAAATGGAAGCTAGCCCTTAAGGTATTTTAGCATTTAAGATTCAATATCTCAAGTAATTATTTGCATAGCAATTAAGGATGAAGTTGTTTTGAGACATCCCATGAAATTCCATCTGGATATTAGATCTTTGAGAGATTAAAAGTCATGACAGGTATGTATTCTCTTCACTTGTCCCTCAGAAGTGAAGAGACTGATGTTCTTTTTATTCCTGCCTCCTATTTTGTACCCACAATTGCCAGGAAAGTTAAAAGGCTGCCAGATTGGGCATATATTTAAGGGAGAAAGCTCAGTGGATTGTGAGTGACTGAAAGTGGTTTACTGCTGTGGTTTCCTTTGGACTTAATTATCTCCAATAGCACTAAAATATCTTGTGCCAGCACCATGACTGTAGCAACTAAAGGAACTCCCACCAGCTCCTTTTTCACTGCCATTAAGTTTGTATATCACATTTACAAGTATGAGTTTAGTAGATTCTGACAAGATTAAATCAAGACAAGAAGGCAAAATTTTTTAAGAGGGTCCTTGGAAAACAGACTTACTGTCCTTTCCAAGGTGGTTTCATTTTCCTGAACCAGAGGGGAGATGCGTTGGCAGAAAACAAGAAATGGCCATTGGAGCTGGTGTTTGTAGCCATTCAACAGCTGTTTAGCAGCCACATGACTGGTATAACTGGACATCTTGGTTGCAAAACAGATCTGGCTCTGTTAGTGTGTAGCCTCAAGGAAAAGTGGTTAGAGCAGAGATTTCCAACCTGATAAACCTTCTAAGGAGTAAAAATATGCTATAATAGATGACTAAAAGTATCAACAAGAGATCTTAAAAACAAAGGATGCTGCGAATTACTAATTTATTTCTTTATATTAGCCATGCTTAATTTGCACAAAATTTTAATTCCCTTTTCAATGGCTCCCTGGCTATTTCATAAAAACCAGTGTTCCTGAGCTTTTTTCACTCTGACCACGTGTGATGACACATGGATTATATAAATTGCCCTCATGTAATAGTTGAAGTGGTGTCCTTGTGCCTCTCTTCCCAATGTATTTCCCTAAGCAGATGAGTTAATTCTGCTCAACAGCACATTTTAATAGAACAAGTACAGATGTGGTTTACTGACTCTGCCCTGTTTGACTGCAGCATTACTATGAATATACTTAGTTTTTGATTCTATTTTAAAGATTCTTTCTCTTTCTGTAAATCTGTTATGGCTTTGGGGTTATAAGCAGTAGAGTTTATGTATTTAGATTTTTTTTTGGCTAATCTTTCCTATTGAAAATATTCCACCACTTACTGGCTCCATCATCTGGAATACAGTGGCGCACTTTTTCCCAGTGGTTCTAATTAGGACACAGCTTTTTTTCACAGACTTTTGCTTAAAAGTGTGGCCAGTTCCATCAGCCCTTGGTGGATTCTCTTACTCCAAGCGACAGAAGCCTTTTGGCAACATAGGGTTAATCTTTTTTTGCTTTCCTGTCTGTACCATGTGTGTTCTGACTCACCTTGACACATACTGATATTGCGTCAGAAGTGTCCAGCTACCACCTGATGGGCTGTATGAATTTTTTCTTTGCAAAATCCCTCCCCAGTAATGGCTGTCAGCTGCAAACTGGCAGATGGTGCATGTGCGTACAACACACATGTGACTGCTCAGATCTTACACAGTTGTGAATTATTTGTCTTCCCTAAACGAAACCCAGGAGTTTCAGCCTCAGTTCAAATCTGATCCTTTATCCTGCTGAAACGCCTTTGTTTGATTTACTGCTTGGGCTAAATGATGCAGAAAAAAAAACCCGGTGCTAATCTGACCTTTGCTCTTGCTGTTTGGCTAGACCAATATCTTACTGAAAACCTAGATAAGAAAAATAGTTTTGCCATTTTTTGTCTGTGTGATGGTGAACCTTAGTTTCCTCAGCTGTAAAGTAAGAGGTAATCTATTTCACAGTGAGACCTAATGTATGGACTTCACTTTGATATCCTGAGGTGAAATATTGTTTTGGGGTGCAAAGTTTTGCTTTGTTTTCCTTAGAAATTAAATTCTTCGTCATTTTCAATGCTCATTTACTTATCCAAGGACTTGTGGTGTACCACTGACAATCTATCCTAGGCCAGTTCTAGTTCATTTCACTTTTTTGGCTGTCTTCCTGAAACACAGGTCTCCTTTCTCCCCCACATATGTCCAATTGTCCCTGAGCCTTCTGCTTTATTGACAGCTGTAGTGCTTCAATGTCATCTGATGCTCTGGTTCATCGCTGCAACCCTGAGCTTGCAGCGTATAATGCTTTGCTGAACACGAGGCATCTTTGAATGCATTATGTCCCTCGAAAGCACCAGGCAGGACAAGACACCAAACGCAAGAATGACAAGACTGAAGCAGCTTTTCAACAGGCAGATTTCAATATAGGATGATACTCAGGAAAATATTAAAGGATGAAAAGGGAAGATAATTATTGAGTGAGAAGTAAATGTTTCTTAAGGAAATCCTTCTCTCTCAAAGAAGATGCAGAAGACTGAAGAATGTATTTTTGAGTTTCAGACTGGTATCTGTGGCATGAAGGTCTCCATGCATGTCAAGTATTTTCTTGAGAAAAGGGTAAATGTTTGTAAGTGAGTTAAATCTACAAAGTGGGGGACAAGTGGCACAAGGTCCTCTAAGATTTTAGTAGTTTCATGCCTCTGCATGTTTCTCTACTTCTATACAGTCTTTTCCTTTAATGTCCCTGCCAGCAGGGTGGGGATCTGCCTTTGGCACAGTTGCAAACGTGGAAAGTAACAGTCTAACAGTGAATGAACAACAATATATTTAGATACTATATCTACCAAAAGAGGTAGTATCTGCTATTTTCTCAAGTTAACCAGTAACTGGCCACATTTGAAAAATATGCATGGTCTGTTCCTTATTTTTGACTCATCATTGACACTAGCTACTTTGCGTAAATGAAAATAATTTGGCTTTTCTTTCCCCTTACATTTTCAAAATCAACAGATGAGAGACAGCAAAATTAGTTAATTGTTAACGTATGTACATGAACACAGAGGACAAATTCCAAACAGAGCAGAATGAGGCATCTGGGTAAGGTTGTCATGCTCCTAGAATCATCCATTTAATATAGGTTTACCTTGTTCCACCTCTTTCGCCCACGGGTTAGCATAGAGGCAATTTATTTTCATGGCCGTACACCTTACTGTTGACCTATATTAGGAAGAAATTGGTTTGCAAACTGCCCTGAAAAACAGATCTTTAAAATTAGGATTTTTTTTTTCTGTACCAATGAGGAGTGTTTCCTGATGGAAAACAAAGCTTACCGCTTAGCATTTAAGCAGCTGCGAGTAATTTAGTCTTCTCTCTAGTTGCAGTGGAAGAAAGAATAAATCCGTCCTAGCTAGCTAGCTAGCTAAAGTCATGTTTCTCTAATGGTTTGGGCTGGCATGACCTATCCTATACTTCAGTGAGAGCTGGAACAGGCTGCTTTTGAAAAAACAGACGGAGTGGTCTTTAAAAATCTTTATCAGAAGTGGTTCGGTGTTGTGCTGTCTTTTACTACAATCTCACCACTTCTCTTCAAAGAAAGGTTTCCTGTCTTGTGTTGCCTCACGTTTACTCCTCTATTTCGGTTCATAGTGACATTTGATAGTGCTGAACTCAGGTGCACAGAAGAATTAAAAGTTAAGTGTTTTCCTCAGAATGACCAGCACTATGCTGTTTTGTTCTGTTTCTGAAGAGGGTTGTTGCAGTGGGGAAGGCCTGTGCTGACTTGTCCTCTCACCAGTCCTGTCCTATTAAGAGTCCTACTGGGGCTGTGGAGGGGCCTCCACAAGGCACCTCAGCAGCCACACCTTTACCATCAAGGTCTTTTTGCACCTCTGGCTGTTCACTCCATCACTGATGTGTTTGTGCCACTTGTAGCCATCCTCTGGTCTCACAGACAGGCAGTAGTCATTGCTCATTAATTTAAGTCATTGCCCATTAATTTAAGTCATTGCCCATCAGCATCTCACCACAAAATTGGGAGATTAGGAACATGGGCTGGTGCCAGACTCTCAGGCTACAGGCTTACCTACAGTGTGTCCCTATATCCGGTTGTCCTGAAGGAAAATGGGCACTATCCCATCCTTTCATAACCTGCACAGAAGAAAACATCTCTTCCTAGCCTGGAGATGGCCCCATTGGTATATTCTGCATGGGTCGTTGGTCCAGTAATTTTTCTTCCGTGAGCGGAAACTAAGGCCTGACAGATCATAATTCAAGATTGACAACAGAAATATGATGATTTGTCCATAGAATATGGACCGTATGGTAAATGGACTGCAGGAAGAATGACAGCAGAGAGAAGTTCTTATGAACTTCTTGTTTGTGTGGAAGAAAAGGAGGGAATAAATATAAAGCAGACTTTTGGGGACAAAAATCTATCCCTGAGGCATCACGTCAGGAAACCAGATGTCGTCACATTATTGTCAGCTAGAGTCACAACCTATAGCTGGACAGGATGTCTTTATAGCTGTAGCTTGCACTAGCCAGAGGCAAGAAGGAGACCTAAGCCAGCTATCCCTCACATCCTCTACATGCCAGCATTTCTTAGCCTTACTGACCTGTGATCATCCAGATTTGACCAGGATGGTGCACAGTAACCAGCGAAAATGCAGAAATGGTGTAAACCTTTCAAAATTATGGGTTTGGCCTTTCTTAGAGCCAGTTTTGTGACTGTTAGTGCTGTTAGACACTGCCTAACTCCATCCTATTTTAGTTAATTGGATTTCTTACTGGGATGTAGAAATAATCTGTGTGATGGAGTGTCAGCTGTGTGCTCTGAACCCTCGACTAACAAATTCTGCACAGGAGCAGAGTTGTTCCCTGCAGCTGAATCTGTTTATAAGCATTGCTCGAGGTTAAGCCACAAGGGCAGCAGTGTTGCTACCACACTGGTCTGTGGCTTGTGAATGGTTAATGCAGTGAATTAAATACTGAGCTGTGCCTCGACACGTAAGTAAAGCAGACATACCACTAAGAACAAGGAAATGTGAATGCGCTGCTTTAGGTTAATGCATTAACATAAAGTGAGCTACTCTACTGTCCTTCCCAAAACAGGATGGGTGGTTATGGAAAGTGGATCCATAAATAGAAGTTGCTGAGTTGTGTCCTGTGTCAGGCCTGTCTGGTGCTCCTTATCCTTTGCTCCTTCAATTTTTCGCTGTGGAGATTTAATCTGAGCTGCTTGTCATTGAGATGGAGAAATAGAGCGAAGAGAGTCTAAGCACTTGGGAATCTGGGAAGTAACCAGCTTTAAAATTAAAAAATACCAGCCAGATATTTTCACAATAGTAATAAAATCATACATTGTGTTGGGGTGACCCTGTCTGGATGCTAGGTATCCACCAAAGCTGCTCTATTACTGTTCTCTTTGTCTGGACAGGGGAGAAAGAATATAATGGAAGTCTTCTGAGTTGAGACTAGAACAGATAGAGATCACTCACCAGTTGCCATCATGGGCTAAACAGACTCAAATTGGGGAAATCAACTGAAATTATTACCAATCAGATCAGAGTAGCATAATGAGAAATAAAACCAAATCTTAAAATCATCTTCCCCCCACCCCTCCGTTCTTCTCGGGCCCAACTTTTCTCCTGAATTCTCTGTCTACTCCCCTACAGTGGTTCAGGAGGATGGAGAAGGAAGGTTGCAGTCAGTTCATCACACATTGATTTCTCATGTCCCTTTCTCCTCAGTGGAAGGACTCCTTGCACACTTCCCCTCGCAGAGTGTGGAGTCCCTCTCCTGGGAGACAGTCTTCTGTGAATTTCTCCAACGTGAGTCCTTCCCACAGGATGCAGTTCCTCACAAACTGCTCCAGCATGTGTCCCTTCCATGGAGTGCAGTCCTTCAGGTACAGACTTCTCCAGCCTGGTCCCCCGTGGAGTCACAAGTCCTGCCAGAAGCCTTGTCCTGCAAAGGCGCTCCTCTCCACAGGCCCATAGGTCCTGCCAGGACTCTCCTCTAGTGTGGGCTTCCCATGGGGTCACAGCCTCCTTTGGGCATTCACCTGTTCCAGGATGGGGTCCCTCAGAGGTGGATCTCTGCTCCACCATGGGCCTCCATGGGCTGCAGGGGCACAGCTGCCTCACCATGGTCTGCACCAGGGAATGCTAGGGAATCTCTGCTCCAGAGACTGCAGCATCTCCTTCTTCACTGAGTTTCATGTCTGCAGGGCTCTTCCTCTCACACACGCTCACACTGCTCTCCAGCTGAAGTTGTGCCAGGTGGATGGAGCTTTGAACATCCTGGTCTACAGGAAGGTGTCCCTGCCCATGGCAGATGGGTTGGAACTAGGTGATCTTTAAGTTCCCTTCCAACACAAACCATTGATTCTATGATTATATGACTGAAAACTGCACCGTGCTCATTGCAGTGCATAAAACTTCAATTAAGCACTGAATGGAGAAGCAAAAATGCTTGCTGCTTTTTTTTGTTTTTTTTTTTCTTCTTTTCTAAGTGCAGAACTTAGGTGTTTGTAAACATAAACCTAATCCTGCAATCAGTTATACTCAGGTTGATTATAGTAATCAAAAGGGATCTTGAGGTCGACCTCTAGTGCTCTGTAGACTGTTAAAATGTGTTTCAGTTTCACTTAGTCTCAAGCACTGAGTCAGAGGGGTGTGGCTCTGCACGGGCCTTGATGAAGATGAATTTTCAGATTGTAGTGCAATATAGGACTGAAATAATGTTGATAAGTGAAGAAACAAACCAAAAAGAGGAAGGTTTATGCTTGACCCTCTTCGGAGTGTTTTTTAACTAAGTCCTGTGATCCCACTAAATCTCCAGGTTGTTCCTTGTGCCCAGGTATATGGGTAGTCAAGATCACTGCTCCCTTCTTTCTTTTACCTTAATTGTTTTCCTTGTTAGACTAAAATGGTTATGAGAAACCAGTGTTGGATGCAGTCAAATCTAGGTATCAGAAAGTATTCTACAATAGTCCATAATCTAAGATAGCTTCTAGCTATTTTTATATGAAATAAACTATTGGTATAGAACTCCTGATTCCATAAATGGTCTTGATGTCTTAGAAAATTTGTCTCTAAGGTGATATTATAGTATGGACATTAGAATCAGCTGATGCTTTTTTTCTTCTGTTGTCATTTGTCATTCTTCTTGCCGATAAATTAGGAGGTTAAGACACTAAATAGTCCAGTAAGTATATGTTAAAAAATATATGTAAACATAATTTGTTGCTAATAAATATTACAGAAGACGCCTACAAAACAAGATAGATTGAAGTCAAGTTTTCTCTTTCCTTTTCTGGCTCCTTGTAAAGACAGACAAAGTAAGGGGAAAGGGTGAACTCTGGACGAAGGCTACCCTTACTCTGGCAAGTGTCATTTCCATGGACTCCTGTGTAGTCAGTGGAAAAAGATAAGCCCTTTCAGGTTTAATAAAGTATAGCTGCTTTGAGCTTTTGTTCTGAATCTTTTCTGGAAGAGATGATCTCTCTCCATCTGCAACAGAGAAAATTCCTGGAGCTTATAGAGTAATCATAGAATCATTGCCCAGGAGCAGCAGACAAGCACCAGTAGTTTCTTCCAGAGGTGTAGGAAAGCTCTGGAGATTTTATTTTTTGAATCGGATGGGGAAGCAGGCAAGTGAATTAATGGGTATATAACATCAAGAGAAAGATGACTCTTGCCTGACAGCAGTATGTGCTTGTAGCTCTGTATCCTTGCTCATAAAGCATGAACTATTAGTGAAAACAGGCTTTTCTCTCCTGCAGTCCTCTCACAAGCACTGAGTAAAACATTAGGACATGTATGCAGTTTCCAGTCACTGCATTAATGAAAAAGAACTGAATTGCACTCTGAAAGGTTCCCGTCACACAGCTCAAAAGCAGTGGTGAGATGCACTGAGCTGCAGTTCATTATCAGTTTTCTTGACTGTAGTGCTGATAACTGATCTTTTTCTAAACCCAGTGATTTACATCCATCCCTTGCTGGGGATGGATCCTATTGTCCTGAACATCCTTTGCCTTTCAGCTTTGCAACGAATTTTTTACCCTGTGAACAGGTAATTAAGCATCCACAGCCTGGTCTGGCAGTGCTCACGCACTCTGGAATGTTCGTGCTGGGCACTGATAGCCTGTGCTGTTCAGCTGTTTTTAAACTGATGTAAGCAAGTATAGTGTCAGCCCCCCAGTACCTTGGAGATTTTCTTTTTCCCTTAAGCCACTTCTTGTTATATTACCCTCACAAAATTATTTCTCTCTCATAAAAGGCATCTCCATGTAAAGCCCCTCTTGAGCAGTGGCTCAGGCACACAGAAGTTTTGTATGTGGGGAAGCTCCTTCCTTATGGATGCATCACTGTGAAGAACAGATGCTCCATGAGAAAAACTTCCCAGCTTACTCAAATATAATATGGTAGTAGTTTTTCCATCAGGGCAGGGAAAAAATAGTGATCTGTTTTGGCTGGCATTAATGTGTCTTCTTTTAAATCAGTGGATTTGCAATTGAAGGACTCCCTCTGTCCTTGGGCTTCCTTTAAGGCTGCCTTTAGATGCATTCTTTTTTCTTGTTCAGGAAGCTGTCATTCAACAGCAATAATCTTTTATTATTGAATTTAGCTGGATTTGAGTAGGTGACCTAGAGATGAAAATTTCAGACTCTGTTACTTATTAAGAGAGTAATTTGAATCCCTGATGGTTTTGTTATTTAGTACCTGGAATTAGATATTTTCTTCTTTCATTTCACAAAGGTGATTTTCACATGTCTTTTGTGATTTAGAAGCTACCTTTTATTGCAGAGCAAATTTAGTATGCTTATTCATCACTTAGCCATGATAAACATTAGTCCTCTGAGGCAAGAATTTATAAGGATAAGCTTTACTTCCCTAGCTTTCCATTGGGCAAGTGCTATATGCTGGTCTTTCACAGGGTATGAAAATGTAGAATAGATATTAGTAAAATATGTCTTTGCTTATGTGTAATTACAACAGCTTTACACGAAACACAAAGCGTAATTTTCAGTTGGGCACAATCTCTTTCTAGTACATGAGCTACTCAGGCTGCAGGAAGCTGCTAGTTGTGGGAATATCTGATACTGTTTTAGTGGAAACGAGTGAACAAATAAAGAGATATGGGCTGAAAATTGCATTTAAAAGTAAATAACACACCTGTAGCATAATAAGTAATCTCAGGCATCTGAATGTCAGTGGAGTAAGAAAATACTATTTGGAGGCTAAAAGTAGAATACTAGCACTATTCAATTGCTTCTTCTGTTGTTCAACAGTGACTGGAAGAACCAGACAGCTAAACCTCTGAGGACTGAATTAGAATCCCATGTAGACATTTCATTTGCAAAGTTTGGCACAGTTGTGCTCTTTAACAAAGTCTTTTTTATAGTGTATTATTTATTGGTTTATATTATAATGAATGCACTGCTGGTGAAGCAATGTATTTAAAAACATTATTTAGAAAGAAGTCTTTTAAAACTCAGAAAGTTTTAGGAGTAAAAGTCAGGCCTTGTGTGAAGTTTCTAGGTACCATATTTATGAAAAGTAACTTAATTTCATCCTGGCAGGTTCTAACCAGACAACAGCTTTGCAGAGCTGATGCACCATGAACAAAAGTTAAAGGCAATTTCAATGTCAGGTTTTAAATTTGTATCTGGTAGGTCAGTCTGTTTTTCCTCTTGCATTATAAATCTGCAGGAAGGAAATAAACTTTCCTTAGAAAGGCTTTTGATAGGTGTTTAAGACTCCAACAGCTCAGTCTTGTCTTTGTTTTAATTTACCATGCATTACATTACTATTCTGAATGAACAGGAAGATTTTTGTTATTAAAATATTCTGGTAAGACTTAGGTCACAGCTTTTAGCTGAGGCATTTAAGTTATATCTTTTTTTTCTACATATTTGCAATTACAGGGGCCAGATTTTTCACTGTCAGGCTTAATGTAGCCTAAACAACATCACAGTCCCATAGAGGTTAAAAAAAGTTTTGTCCACTAAATTGTTGTTTATTTTTCCTTGTTGTCCTAAATATCTGTGAAACTTCGGGAAAGAGCAAGCCCATGTACCACCCAGGAACACTTTCCAGCTGATTGATTCAGGTATGAGCTGTGGGGATAGGATATTTGTGCCCACACCTGACCCCTCTTGTCTGTGTTTTAATTTCCCAGGAAATCACAGCTCTAACATATGTGCATACATACGTTAGGGAAGCAGGACTACGGAGCACAGGGCAAACACCTGTGCTACGTTATACAGGTAGACCCAGGAAGGATCATGAAAGTACAAAATTTACATACCCAAGCAGATAACTGGGAGAAAATAAACTGACACAAAGTGAAGCAAAAGATATGAGCACCTTTTATAGAAGTGGGGCTTATATGGCCCAAGAGAATAGGATTTGGGACTGAAATTCATGGGAAGGAGCAAGCTGCACCCCTACTAGAGCTATTATCTGTATCCTTAACTACATACATATCTGTACATAGAAATATGTAGTTTAAATACAACCTTGCAGTAAACAGAAGTCCTGTCTGAGCTAAGTAATTTGTTTTTTTAGATATTCAGACTCCTGAGAGTTGTTCAACAGTTCTGTGGCAATGTAATTAAAAGCAGAGCATTGTTAAGGGCAAACGAGACTGTCCTCATGAATAACTTATATTCTATAAGAGCTGACTTTGTGTGAGCATATATAGAACAGCCAGAAAATAAAGCCATGGATACCTCATTTACACAGCTTAAAGCCAGTGGCATTCTTTTATTTTTCACATGAGCTCCTTAACCAGGAAAAATATGTCCATATGGCTAAAAAAGAGATACTTCAAAGAAGCAGAGCCCAGTGGAAAGAAGATGGCACCAAAAATGGAAGGACAAGGCACTTGTTGGTCTAGACATAGAGTGGAATAATTATCTCCCTCTCACACAGGTGAAATAGAGGTGTGCATTCATATATTTCTAGAAAAGGAATAAGCAAAAGTGTTTCTCTGAATGTCAGATGACAGTTCATATTTTTGTTAGTCAGCACCTTTAATCTGACACCACAATTCTAGTCCCAGTTACAGATTTTTTCACCTATGCTTCATGGATTTTGTTTACTGTGTTGCTACTATACAACCCCTCCCCCCAGCAGTAACGTAACACCCCTCAAGTCAGAAAATACTGATGTATGGACACCCCTGCCCCCTGTTTCCTGTTTTCCTAACTTGTTTGGAATACAATTTTATTATTATGAAAGTAAAATCTGTTGCCAGATTAATTTTTCAACCATTTCAATTTGCCATAAATATAAAGGTAAAAGTCCTAGAGAATGATGGGAGATGGCAGTATGACTTAATATCTTTCTTGGAAGGATATAGAAATTGGAATATATAGCATTTATTATGAAATTTTAGTGAGATCATGTAATTCCCTCTGGATTTTTGATCTACATTTTAACACAAACTTCCGATCAACTTATGAGAGATTTTCATTCAGAGCAATTTTCCGCTGTGTTAGGTTGACTCAATGCGTGAAGGGACGTGATCTGGAGGGCCTTGTAGGTGCTCTGCTTGTATCCATTTATCCATTGTATCCATTGTATCCAGTATGGGCAGCTTCCATACAGAGCATAGTCATGTTCCTTCCTCCTGATTCACAAGGTTTTGTTATAAGAAAGTCTTAATAATAGCAACCATAAAGTAATTCTGCTTTATTTTTGCAGGTTGAAGAGGCACTATGCCTTTTTGTTGCAAAATACCCTGAAAAACCCATGCTTTTAACTACGTGACATAAGTCTACTTTCCAATAAATGCTTTATTTCCAGCAGCACCAGCAGGAAGAACAGGATCTCCTTTACTAGACTGTTAGCTACAGATCAGATGTACATGTAGGGCAAACCATGGGGTGCTTTATACTGTCTATTCTGATGGCAGGATAGACAGTATAAAGCACCCCATGGTTTGCCCTACGTGGCTTGCAGGCAGTGCCGTGGGGTAGTCTGTGTGCTTGCAGGCCACAGGAGCAAATGGGAAGATGCCACAGGAGCAAATGGGAAGGTACAACAGGAGCAGCTCCCCTTTGCCCAAAGGACCAGAGGCGGGCAAAGCTTTATGTCATTTGGTCCTGCAGCCTCCTCGTTGAAAGGCTGATGCAGAAGTTGGCTGCAGACTGCCTGAATTCCATCACCGGGATGATACTTCCCTTCTTCTCCCATGCTGAGAGTGAAGCAGGACCGGGACTGTGAAAAATAGCTCTTTTCTGTCTGTGTAAAGGGAATTTTTCTGCATCTTTAGGAGATAGCTGGGATAGTTACAGGGTAAAAATGACAAATTACAAGCATAGTACAGGGAGACTAGTCTTAACAAGAAATTGCAGAGATTACCTATAATTTTTACTGAGCAAAAAACATACTATTTTATCACTTTCCAGTAAACTAGCTCAGTTTCTTTTGAGAAGAGGGAGATTTAGATGAAACGGTATTTGGGTGGAGATGCATTTAATAACATTTTGTGGCATACTATGTTTTACAACAAGCATAAGGCTTGTCATTTTTACTTGTCTGCCATAAGAAAAATGACAGTCTGTTTGAACACTGTAAGGCTACAGTTAAGGCAAGGCATTTTTACCTCTGTCTGCATTTTCAAAGCAGGGCTGAAGTGAGGGAAGCAGATAATTAGAGGCGAGCTGACAATGTACCATTTGAGCACTTGAGAAGTTGTGGCTGAATTTAGTGTGTAAAATCTCACCCAAACCCTTCATCTGCTCCACTCTCACCTCACCTGGAGTGCTGTGTCCAGCTCTGGGGTTCCCAGCACAGGAAGAGGGCCACAAAGGTGATCGGAGGGCTGGAGCACTTCTCTTATGAAGGCTGAGAGAGTTGGGGTTGTTTATCATGGAGAAGACTTGGGATTCCTTAGAGCAACCTTTCAGTACCTAAAGGGTAACTGGAGAGGGACTTTTCACAAGGGCATGGAGTGATAGGACAAGGGGCAATACCATCAAGCTGAAAGAGGGTAGATTTAGACAAAATATTAGGAAGAAATGTGAGGGTGGTGAGGCACCGCAACAGGTTGCCCAGAGAAATTGTGTGTAGCCCAACCTAGTCCAGGTTGGATGGGGCTTTGAGCAGCCTGATCTGGTGGAAGATGTCCCTGCATATGGCAAGAGGGCTGGAACTAGATGGTCTTTAAGATCTCTTCCAACCCAAACCATTCTGTTCCTTGCTATGCTGATAGACTTAGCTCCCTCTTCGTTTCCCCCATGCAGATCACCTTAACCCTACTGTACTCTGAGTCAGCCAGTCCAAGGAGAAGGGCTATGGATACCTCTGAGATGAGTGTCAGCCCTTTCTGGACTGAAAAGTGGATGGAGCACATTTGCTCACTCCTGGTGCCTGCACATGCACTCCTGAGCCTGCTGATGAATTTGTGTACACGGGTGTCCTGGTTCTGGCCAGGACAGGGTTAACTTTTGCAGTAGCCAGGAGGTGTTATGGCTCAGGCCCGGAAGTTATTCTGCACCACCTCACATCATGGCCAGAGAGAGGGAAAGGAGTGGCTTCCGAGAAGAAGGGCTCTCTTCTGGTCGGGATGGCTTCGGTTGGGTGGTTGGGCTGTGGGCTCCATGGTGAGCATTTTGCACATGAATCGCTCTCTCTTTTGTACACTTTTGTAATTAATACTGTTGTTGTTACTAATTGTTGTTACTGTTGTTTGTTTTCTAATCTCATTGCCATTTCCAGTAAATTGTTCTTATCTCAACCTGTGATCGTTACCTATTGTGCCTCCAATTCTCCTCTCTGTCCTTCTGCAGGGGAGGATGAAGGGGGGACTGAACAGCACGGGGTTTTAGTCACAGCACTAAATTGGAGAATACCATTCCTAAACCACAACAATGCATCAGGTTATGGATGTCATCGAAATCTTGGGTCCCCATTTTTTGCCATTTGCCTCCCCTTCAATGAGCACAACAGTGGGTGAAGCCAGAACCATCCAAGCAAAGCAGGATGGGGGAGGCTGAGCAGGGGTGTGTGCAGGCAGATAATTTGCAGCCAGAAGTGGGAGCACTAGTGGAAGTTTGACATGGATGCAGGAGCGCAGAGGTGAATGGGACGAAGGCCAGGAATGCTCTCAAACATTTTTTTGTAACAGGGTCAGCTTGGCTGGGCAGTGCTCACTGTAAGCCAGCTCAGGTATGGCTTATTCTGCTCCAAATTATGTCTGGATCACTGCTTGATGTGGACATGGAAGTGTGAAAGCAGGGTGTGTCATGGGGAAAACGTGCAGCTGAAGGGAAGTGAATGTGCAGAGAGGGGGAAAGCCAAAATATCTTCATGTTCCAGTTAACCTCTGAATTTGTCCCAAGACACTATTAGGCTAAACGAGTGACAGTGACTTGAGAGATAACCTATGGAGACACCAAACTCGACAGAATAAGGAACTGTGTGTTCCAAGGATGATGTGTCCTCGAACAGGTTTTGGGAAGCATTACATTCACAAGTGCCATCCATAAGCATCATTCATGCATTCCTGCTTGTTCGGCTGTCAAAGCACTGAGACAAATGTGTTTTTGTGGTCAATGGGAGAGAACACCAATGCTCAATTTTCAGCTGAGTTCTAACACATAGTTCTTACTTTTAAAGCATAAAGTACTGTCTGTGGTGGCCTGTTGCATAGACATGGGTTGTTCTTATTTTTGGGGGGGCTTTCTCTCCAGTAACAGAAGTAACAAGTAGTTTATTGAACCCCTCACCATTCTTTCCAGCCTTTAAATACTGAAAACACTTTACAGAGAACATTAACTTCATTTAATTAAAGCTTCATTTAAATATCATATTCTATGACATGATTAAATCAGTTACCATATCTCTGTCACTCTCAGTTTATGCTTGTTAGGAAAAAGTTTATGCTAACTGCAGTGTCTTCTTAGTTGCTTGTCAGGAGTAGAATTTTTAAGTTAGTTAGGAGAAAATTATTTAAAGATGCTGTATAAACATTCTTCAATTAGAATTAGAAAATACATATAGAAAAATTTAGGCTCCACCATAAAAGATGTAATAGCTGTTACATTTTAAGCTAAATGCCCTGTGTGGACATAAAACACTATTTGTGAGAAAGGATAACCAAAAGTTGAAGCAGGCCACCAGGCTTTTTCTGCAGGAAATTTTAATTCACTTGATTTATGGAAAACTCTTAGCAACAAGTGGGAAGGTTGTAGGCAGTTGTTTCCTTGGATCTCAGTAGGATGGAGGTGAGAACAAAAAACACAGTGGCCTACCACTTGTGCAGGAAATCTCAGAGAAAATCACTATACCAGGTCTGGACCTCCAGCATTCCCAGCAAGGAGTTTGTCTTAAAATACGGATTTCCTTTCCTTCCTGTTGTAGTCCCCGAGCCACCAGCTGGGATGGCTGGGGAACCAGGGGGCTCAGCAGCTCAGTGGTGGGTGAATTCAGAGATCTAACACCCCCCACAAGACAGCTGGCCAGGATCCCCTCACCTGGTCTTGTGACTTGTGTGAGGAGGGTCCCCCTGGTTGGTCAGCAGCCAGACAGTCACTCTAACTTTGGATCACACCACATTGGCCCTCAGCTGTTGTCCCTCCCCTGTCTGTATCCCTTGATAAAGAACTTGGCGGGCGGAGCCCGTTCTCTTGCTACCTGGCCAGCCTGCGTGCCGGTCAGAATAAACATCGGATCCCTCGCAAGAGCCATCTCTGGACTCTTTACTTCTGATACCGCTCGAGCTAGCAAGCTCTGTGTGGGCTTGGCCGCGTGCCTCCATCGCACGGTGAGAGAGAAGCTGTATGCGAGGTGCCCGGACACCGCCAGGAGTTCCTGAGCCAGGAATTCTTAGGGAAAAGCAACAGCTTCCTCCACCAGCCAGGCCGCACAGCGACACCTTCCTAGACCATTTTACAATAGTTCATGAATGTGGTGGGATTTCCTTAAGGATATGTCAACAGCAACATCACAGG
The DNA here is from genome assembly GCA_013399875.1 of Gymnorhina tibicen. Lineage (NCBI taxonomy): Eukaryota > Metazoa > Chordata > Aves > Passeriformes > Artamidae > Gymnorhina > Gymnorhina tibicen. The sequence goes on from VXAZ01000256.1 coordinate 1,904,994, forward strand.
ATGTCAGCCTTTTTCTGTGTATATCAGTTGTTGCACTATTTTGGTCAGTCTGAAAAATTCTGGGGGCTCAATTCGCAAGATGCCTAAGCTGGTGTCCATCACCAGGAGAATTCCTGGAGCAGCTCCTTCATCTTTGGAGGCATTACAGCACAGTGCAAGTGCTCTGCTCAGTGTGTTGGAACCACAAGATGGGCCAGCAGAGCCTTACAGCTGGGAGGTGTTGAGTCAAGGCTTCTAGACGTATGATTTAATATATCTATCATCAGCAAGCACAAGTTTCAACCCACCTGCTGTAAAAAAATCACTGATAAGGGCATTGATGCCAACTTGTTCTGTTTCTTGCTCTCTCTCAAGGCCATCAGCCTTTAGGAGGCATTCAGATTTTTCAGTTTCCATCTCTTATGCCGGTGGATGTGAATTGCAGCACTGTAATTTAAAATAGCAAATACATACTATACAGCCTAAAATAATGGGAAATTTAGCACAACTGTACGGGCAGATGGTTTTATAGTTCCAGCATTCAAAAGAAGATACAATGCTATTCAGTCTTGAATTAAAAAAGGCAGGGATCCTTTGAACTCATCCAACTATTGGGCAGTCCTCATTACAAACAAAGAGGTCCATATCTTTGGCAAAGTACTAATATCTTTTTTTCAGAACAGCTGAAATTAAATGAACACAGAAATCTTATGAATTTTGAAGAGCACTATTTCCACAAAAACATGCAGCAAAAACTGATGCTAAGAGGGTGAATAGATCTCTTATTTGTGACAATTGAAAATGCATGTGACTGCATCATTTAGAGGTGTTAGATTAATTTTTCTTTAGAGAGACCTTTGTTCAATAGAATAATTGTAGAACGATGTGTAATATCTGATTAGTTCCAAGAGAATTAACTTTTTCATTATAATTTCAAAAGAGTGACCAGCAGCAGTGCTTCTCCTGTCCTTAACAGGATACCAGGAACTGAGAAGCAATAAGCAGTTAGAAATCAGAAATCATACCGTGAATTTCCAATGAGCCTTAGCCTTTCAGTTATGCAGAGGACAATTACTGCATTTTTTTAACCTCAGTGAAGTGCACTAGAGTCATGACACTAAAGAACTTGTATCCTTTCCTGCTTTATTTTACCAGATCTGAGCTCCTGATTTGCAATACCATAGTCATCAGGCTTTGGAGGAAGACTGAAGGGAAAATGATGATTAAAATGTACCTTCCCCAGGACAGATTGCCTTGCTTACATAATTGATTATTTGTCAGAATTTCATTCCTGTTCTGTGATAACACTGAAGTAGTGACAAAAGAGTGATCTATGTGTTGTGGTGCTGAATCCTGCCTGGGAAGACATGTATTTCTTTCTCAGTTTTGCTCCAGATTTCTACTGTTGCCTTGTGCAAGTCAGTCTGTGCTTTACTTCTTTGTCTAATAAAGCTGAATGGTAAGGAGTTCCCAGCTCATAGTTCTTGTCCGGAAAAATACCCAGCAGTTTTGGATCCCCCAAAAGCTGTGGCCAAACAGTGGAGTTGAAGGGATCCCCTAAACACAAATTAATTCCATTAAACTGGGAAACAGGAAAAGGCAAATGATGAAAAAGAAGGTGAGCAGATGTATTTCTTTACATGACAGGCAGAAATATTTTTACACTCTAGTCCATTTCGTTTTATTTTTTGTGGTCACATATAACCCAGCTTTTCACAAATGACTGCATATTGCTTTTTATTCAGCCTTTACAGTTTTCTCAGCTTTTTTAGGCATTGATCTAATGAAACCTTTGAGAAGAAATCAGCAAGAAGAAGAAAGCTCTGACCTATTCCTATTTACAGTACCATCTGTTCATTCCTGCTAGTGTGTTTCTCATGCCCAACATGTTTTCTTTTCCTTTTACCTTGAAAACTGAATTTAAAAGCCTTCGTTGTCAGAAAAATATAGGTTTATTGTCAATATGACAAACAATCAAGGAATATAGCTTCTCTCCCCAGTAACAATTTGCTCTCCTGTACAAATGTCACACCTTGCTACCAGCCCGGGCCCTTGGAGAGGTGGATCATTGCATCTGCATGAGGGGGATTGCGGTGACAAATGGTTGAATTCCTTCCACAGCTCTTTTTACATTAAGATATGTAGAAACATATTTTCCTAAATACATTTTTGTTCCAGGATTTCAGTTCTGTTGGATGTATTCTCACTGTCTTATGGCACAGTCCACAAGGAGCTAGCTTCTGTGGGAGTTTTCCCATTGATTTAATTATTTACATTGTTTCACTGCACATTATTGACTCATACGCACTGCAGCTCTGACCCTCAGGCTGAAAACTTCTAAAATGTGAAACTTCTGTCAAGAACACCTCATTTTCAATGAGAGTGAAGATTTCTGAGACCAGAAATATTACTGTGGCTCGAGTCAAGGGAAAACAACAATCTATACGTTCCTGCTTATTCTGCACATTTTATACCTCCCAGAAAAGACATATGAACACAGATTTACATTTTTATTTAGCCATCTTTTAATTTAATCTCTCCATCCTTCAGTGAGTTAAACACAGAAGCTTTCGTCATGTTTTTTCCCTTTCCTGTTTCTCCTCAATAGCTGCAGCAAGCTAAATATTGGCATCTGTTGCTCCAGCAAATATTTTGTGGTTTTCCTAGTATCTGCAGGTGGCTGAGCTTGGCTGCATCTCCCAGTCCTACTGATTCTATGTTTCTCTGGCAGAAAGATATAGAAATAATAGCATACAGAAGTAGCATGGTCTGGTGAAAGAAATACCTTTCGGGGAGTTTACACCTCCCAGACATAACAGCCCGGATATTTTACTTCCCATTAAATTAATTTGAGATTTCATCTCTTTTTTCCTGGTTTATGCTGAGAGAAAAATGAGATCTTTCTGTGTTCATTTTGTTTATTTATTTATTTGGAGTGAAGGCACTAGCAGTGAGTAGTAGCTGAGTATTGGGGGCATTCACACTGAATGGAAATCCTAATAACCTACTTTAGCCCAGGAACAAGATTTTTCCACATCTGTACAAGTACAGAACTGTTCAACTGCAGTGGAGCAGAGCTCTCTTTTGTCTCTGAATTTGACAACAAAAACCCAAACTTCCTCCATGTCCCATAGGAGACACTGGAGGATCTTTCCCAATGTGTTTCTACTACAATTATGCATTTTTTTTTTACTCAAGTTTTATGCTTTATTTTCTCCCCTAGACAGGTCTCTGAATTTGGTTTCTGTCTGACACTGGTTCACCTTGTACCTTTGGACTGTTTCTTGATACATTTCTGTCTCTGCTGCCCAACTGCCTATAAAACAAGGGTAAAATATCCCCAGTTTCCCTGAAATGCTTTACAATTATTGTAATAGCTGCATTTTGATGTAAACTTGTAAATAAATGGAAGAATGCAGGGTACAACTATAAACATGCCAACAGGTTCTTAGCTGAATTTAATTGCATTTTAAATGAGTAGGTATTTATTGTTTCTTGTGGCTTTGCTTTCTATAGTGGAGTAAAAATGATAATACTACAATGTATATCAGATAGATAGGTAGATGTACACTTGTGTTTGGGAATATGTTAATCTTTTTATGTCTTCTTGCAGTGTTTTTTCAGCAGTGTGTTTTTGTTGTTTTTTTTTAAAAAAAACCCAAAACCAAACCAACCAAACAAAAAAAGCACAAGGGGTTGTTTTAGAATAGGAAAAATAAACCCTCACGGTCATTTGTGTTTATTTCCCAGATGGCATGCTGTGAAGCTGTTACTATGTAAGGTCTTAATATTTCTGCAGTTTACAACTCTGAGTACTAAGTTTTGGTTGATTTTTCTCAGTGTGTTTACCACACAGCTTACAAGTATTTGTGTCATTTACTTGTAGTTACAAATCTATATGTGATTTTTAAGGGACCACTTTTAAGGTAGGGTTGAAAAAAAAGTAAACCATAACGAAGTCTGTGTGAATTACAATGCATCTACATATGATGTATTTCTCTGTTCATTGGGTTTTGTTGCCTTTAGAGGCTTTGTGTTGTACTTTGTATTAAAAGCAGAAAGAAAGTTAAGGCAGTTTCTGACTGCTGTGTGATCAAACGCATTGTAAACTTTTACCAGATGAAACATTAATTCTTTCAATTCCATTTCCTGAGACAGAAAATGTTTTTGTCTCAGGAGTCTTTGCATCATCTGTGGTATTTCTCTTGATGAGGATGGCCAGATCCCCAGATGGTATTGAAGAACACCTTCCCTCTGATACTGCAGCATTGGAGCCAGCAGGAGTTTTGCTTTTGGAGAAAAGGAGGCATGGAGCTGGCAGTAAACACAGACTGTGCCCCACTGGTCCTCTGACTCTGCCTTCTGTGCAAAGCAAGAACCTCCTAAACTCACTGGGTGTAGCCTTACAACAGGTGAAGTGAACGGAGATGATGGGACACAAACATTTTCCCTGGCTTTACGGCATCAAGGATGTCAGCCTATCTACTGTGTGGGACAACTGACATGTTGTGTATCTCGTGTGTGTATGCATGTTTGTGTTGGTGATTTAAGCTGAAGAGACATCTGGTGCACTGTAACATGCCACAAAGCACATTGCTTTTACTCTGTGATTTCCCCAAGGAAGACAGTGAGCTCAGAATGAGATGCTGAGGTGCTTATTGTGCAGTTTGGTGGCTTGTCTCCTTCCCACAGTGCCACTGAGCTGCCCCGTGAGCTGCGGAGCGACGAGAAAAGTTTAATGCACGTTGCCACCCAGAAGCATTATGCAAAGACAGTTCTGGTAATGCAATGAGTTGCTTTCTCAGGTAGACCCAGGTGGGTATCTGCAGACAAGGTTGTGCATATGGTTGGCCAGTTTTAACACACGGTTACATGCTGTGTTTTTAACATGTTGCTGCAGTGTGGTTGATCCCAGAGGTATAATGAATTACAGCATTCAGTTCAATGGTTTAAATCATAATTCCACAGAAATTCCATAATTAAGTATGCTAAACTTTTCGTCGACTTTTGATAATCTGAAAAACCTCACATCCTTTTCATGCTGCGGGTTTTTTTCTGATCTTCCTCCTTTCAGGATTCTCTTCTGGCCTCTCAAATGCTTAGGGCAGTACAAAGTAAGTAATAAATACATCAAGGCTCTTTGGTATTGTAAAGATGTGAAACTCTTACCATGTTCTCATGGGGCTACCATATCCCATCATTCGTAAAAAATTCCCGTGGTTAGATCAGATACTTAAGAGTTTACCTCATTCACATTAAAAGTCAAAGGCACGTCTTTAACACCTCCGGTGATTTAAATGGAGGCAATTTTAAAACTTAAAAAAAATGCTGTATCATTTCAAAATTTGAGAGTATCTGGTTCTGATTATAAAAGGTTAAAAACATTTTAAATTTGAGCTATAAAATATTAATTGTGCTTATTCCTTAAGTCAAATGCACTTTATGTCTGTTTCTATGGTGATAATAATATAATGCACAGGGAATGTTAACAAGCTGAAGCAGACTGGATCCTGAGGTGATCTGAGTTACTCCTGGGAGGGCTGAGGGTCCTTAGCTCCTGGCAGCAATAGAGTGGAACATATCAAAGGAAAAACATGCATTTTACAGGGTAAGGTCTTGCAACTTTTGCCAATTAGGAGTGGAGTCTGTTGCATAATAGTGTTAAAAGCAGCCAGAAGTGACTCCACAGGAAATGACAGCACCAAATGTAAAAAACCCATCCTGTGAGGCACAACAGGGTCTCGGTTCCTACTGGAGTTTGCACAATTAGTGCTTGCCAGCATAGACACTTGCCTGTGTGACACCCAAATAGCTACTCAAAGCACCACTAATCCCCACAAATGCATTCCAGTGCTGGTGGCAGACAGTGAAAATGAGCAGGATAGGACTTACAGCTAAAACGTCACTCAGCAAGCCAGGGAGAAGCGGATTTTACTTCTGTTTTCAAATAATTGGTAAATGAAGTGAAGCTACTTGATTAATTCCTTCTCTACCCCGCTGTCTCCCTTCTCTTCTTCCTTCTTCTAGGACTTGCTCCCCATTTGTTTTCTATCATGGCTAGAATTTGTTTTCAATGAAGTATGAACTACTCTTTTAATAAATATTAAATAAATGTAAAAAGAATAGGAAATATAATTTCCTATCTGAGCAGATCCAGGAAACTTGGGAGGACATATATAGAAACTCATCCCAAATATTTTTGTATGTGTCTTATATACATACCTTTTAGGAGCTCATTTCTTCTTCCTCAGAAAACAAAAAAGTGAGATTGGGTAGAAAATGTTCAGAAGACCTTGCCTTAGGAGTATTTTTACTTTAGTTCTCTGCTAAATGAAACAGTGATTTTTTAGTATGTTAATTATAACTTGATATATATTATTGAAATTTAATTAATATCTATAATATTTTTGACAAATTATATCGACACATGTGTTTTTAAGACATAAATGGACCAATGGTCCAATTTAATAAAAACTGAAACTTGATTTATTTAAGAAAATACTGCACAGAAAATTATTCATCTGAGATTTTAATTCCTCTGTGTCTGGATGGTTCATTATTCCATTCCCTGCAAGAGAGGCCCTGGACCCCAGGCCTACCCTCCAAACTAGTGTGAACATGACTCAGCCTTTTTTAGGTTAAATATGAGGATATTTAAATAGGTTTGTTGATGGGACAGTATAGCCAGAGGTGCAGTTTTATAAAACTGTATTTCTCTCTTGTGCTCCTGCTGTAGAGTAGAAGTAGTAGGAAGTGGTTCTGTTATTCATGAGGGCAGGTTAGATTTCATTCACCAAAATAAGTTAATTGAATCACTGCAAATATTAAGAAAGCATGATGCCTATTAAAATGAAAAAGACTCATCTTTTATCTGCTGTTTTAAGTTTTGGTATAAAAATACAGGTGTAAAGAAGTGTGAAGTTTGGGAAAGATGTTTTTTTCTTAAACAGACACTTGCCATCTTAGTGAAAAGCAGGACAGGCATTTATAAGCCTCTGAGCAATGTGTTTATCACGGGCACTGAAAAAAAGCCTGCTGAATTCTAAATTACAAACCTGGTCAGGAATTGACTGTTGGACTGTGCCTTTTTAAATCTCCTTCAAGAGCTACAATATGCCTTTGTGACTACTAGTGTCAGAGAAAAACATGACATAGGCAGCTCTATAAGGTCCTTGCTTGTGAAAAACAAACACACAGTTAAATCCATTTAAATGCGATAACATTTTTGTTTGCTGGGAGCCTGCAGCAGCTCTGCCACCCACTCATACAGAGCTAAACCAGCACTGGTTTTGTAATTGCCTTGAGCCTATGGCTTCCTTGTGGAAAGATCCAGAACAGAAGTCCTGTGCCTCCGCGTGCTGTGTAAAGCCAGGGCTCAGGTGGTGCTGGCAGTGACTGAGCGATGGCATTGTCCTGCCCAGTGACAGGTGAAGGAGTCGGCGGCATACCAATGAGCTTGGGTTTTATAAGCCTCTAAACTCTGTATGTAATTAAAGAGACTTTTCATATTTAATAGTATTTATCTTGTGTGTCAGATAACACTTGTTAAAACTCATCAGCTTTTCATTACCAAGATCATTAATACTATTGGTGATACTGTGACTTGAATAACTCTTCGCTTGTTTGTCACAGCTGCGAATTGACTTTCTAATGACTAATTCAGTTGTAAATTTGCCTTTTCAAGAACAAAACCAGAAGTATCAGACTTATTGCTTACCTCAAATTCTTTTATTGACATTTACTTTTGATGTAAGGCAATGTTAAGCCGGTCATTTTAGGGGGCAGCTCTCTTTGAAAGGTCATGTTGTCAAAGAGGTAGCATGCTGCCCAACGGAGCAGCTTTTTTGTGCATCCAAATTTTGCTGATTTTCCCATCTGCTCCCCCTGCTGTGATAGGACACCTGGCAAAAGGACCAGATCTTGTTTTTTCCTGCATGTGCACGCTTTGGCCTGCTAACCTTTGTATTACTACCCCTGTGTGTGTGATGGAAAGGACAAAATTGTGCTGGGCTGGCAGGCAGGATGCCCGTCTGCTCTGTGCTTCCACTTTTACTTGCAGACTGGGCAATCGAGTTACTGAGACTGCTGCTCTTTCAGAAGAGAAGGGCAGGTTAAAAAGTTTACTTTTTTGCTTATTTTTTTAAATCTTTACATACAAAAAGCCCTCAATATCTATTTGATCTTGTACAAGGCTTTAGATGGACAGGTAATAGATTTTAAGGCCAGAAGTAGACCAGTAACTCACTTAATTTCATGCCTATGGTAGTTAAAGTGTTTCTTCCATGTCTTTAGCCAGAGCCAGATCTTTGATTAATGCACAACTCCCAGAAGACATCAAGGAACGGCAATCATCATGTTTTCCTTTTAGGGTTTTTATTTTTTCCATTATTCATCACTTTAATGTTTCTTTTGGTTTGGAGATTTTTATTTTTTTTTGTATATGTGTGTAGCTGTGTGTAAATATTGCACCACAGTTCCTGGACTTGAGAGACCACCTCTGCACTGAGAGACTGATTTAGCCGCTATAATTATGTGTGCTAAGTGAAGTGCAATGTTCCTGTCACCTGCCAGTGTAGGCAGATACGACTCAAGGAAATACTTTGGTTTGCAGGTCTAGTCCAAGAGTGCTTATATTGCTTATAATTTCTTAGACTGCAAATTACTTGTGATAGGCTTGTGTAGGCTTCACTTAACAAAAATTAAAAAAAGCTTAACAGGAAATTCAGAACCCCTGTTCTGACACAAGCTGTTGAGAGTGTGTTTGCAGGTTGGAAGCAGAGGGCAAGGGGATTGCCACCTGAGGCATGACATGAAGAATAAAGTATTTTAGGAGCCTCTGGTTGGTACAGATAAGCCAAAGCATTGCAGATGCAAAGAGTATATCCTCAAATATGGCTGCACTAGATGACAGTTTAATGACAGTACTGAGCCAGCTTTAACTGTTGTCTTGTCAGCAGGCACAAGGTTATATACTGGAAGAAGACTTCTTTTGAGGAGGAGGTCAAATCTTAAAAGGAAGAACATCACCAAAGTGCATTGTAGTCAGAAGGTAATTGATAGAGGCAAAATAATTCAGCTGAGATGTGCAGCCCATTTCCTTGGTGTGACTGTGAACTGGAGCTGAAACTTCCTGGAGGCATCCTTGCTCAAGGTGGGACCCAAACCAGGAAGATCATCCAGGCCTGCAGCTGAATCCAGCGTGGATTCAGCACTGTAGTTCTGGCCCAATAAAACTGTCAGGACCAGACTTAAATTTATGGACCTTGGTAGTGCTCTGCAGGGGCGTGGGGGGAGGTGGGAGGGAGTGCTGAGCTTTGACTGCCCCAGTGTTTGCTGTGCTTGTGTTGGTGCTCCCATCACTTTCATCTTGTCCAGGGTTCCTAGGTAGGGAGAGGGCTGAGGGAAGCTTTCCCATAGCACATCAGGAATTAATCAGTTTGGTGAAAAGCCCTGGGGGTTAGGTTTTGTTAGTTAGTTAGTTTGCTCACCAAGAAGGCTGAATGTTTGGTTTATGCAGCTGTAATCTCAGTAGTACAGAAAAAATTTCTTCCTCTCTTTGTTGCCAAGACAAAGTCTAACTTACTCACCAAGACCCCCTTCATTTAAAGGACTTCGCATTCAAAGCCAGACAAGCAACATTTAGCCATTAATTGCATTGAATGATGAGGTAAAATATGATCTCATAGTGTGGCTGAATTATTTATTTTGGTTTTTTTTGTTTAATCCAATTTCCATGGAGAACTCTGGTATACATCATATATTCCTACTTTGTATAATTCACAATGAAGTGGGATATTAAGGGAGTGAAATGGCCACAAAGATCTGCATGCAGGTAAGGTTTTGTTATATATAGGGAAATGGAACTACAGGAATGCCCTGAGGATATAAAAGCTTGAGAGTAAGCTCTCAGTGAAAGCCAGACTGATTTGACTGACATCTCCTGTGTGAAAACTGAGTGTTCAGTGTTGGAAAATGGAGGTGCACTGGTGGATTTTCAGTCAAAAGGCACCTTGAGTGGGAAGCTTACCTGCTTTGTTGGGTCACATTAAAAGAATCACAGAAGTTACTAATCACTGAGATAATGGGTCCACAGAAAATGAAAAATCTATATGAAAACCACGGCCTTTGATGTGGGAGCAGATTGCAAGATTTTATTTTGCAAGACTACCAAATACTGAACAAGTAAAGAGCTCATAATTAGAAAAGTGCTTTAATAATAACAGTCGTTTTAGACAAGATGAGGTAAAATAACTCTAACAGCAATAAATCAACCTGTTACAACCTTGACTCTAGTACTGTCAGCGGCTGTTTGCAAGAGACACCCATGACAAGTATAAAACAGCATAGACAGACTGTGGCGAAGAGAAAAAGCTGCAACAACATAGGAAAAACGATCTATTAGTAACATTTGCCCTCATGAGTGGAAATTAGAAAAACAATTGTATGAACTCTTTTAGTTCCATCACCACAGGGAAAAGAACTGCTGCTTTCTGGGGTGCATAAGTACTTGTGCACAGACAACATGTGAACTGTCACAAAAACTTCTGTGCAGCTGTCTTCTCCTAAAAACAAAAAAAAAATTGCTGCAATTGCCATACACTGAAATATGAACAGAATCCCATGCAATGCCACTACTAAGGTTTTAGAGTGGGATTCATCTCCAAAGTAAGACACCTAACTGAATATGGCAACACATGAACTTGGTGGATAAAGTACTAAATGCAGGTGTCTTAATCTGGAGAAAAGTCATATAATCATGGAATAATTTAGGTTGCAAAAGACCTTTAAGATCATTGAGTCCAGCCATTAAATCAGCACTGCCACATCCACCACTAAACCATTTCCCTAAGTGACACATCTACACTTTATTAAATACCTCTAGGGATGGTGAACTGTACCAGTTCCCTGGATAACCTGTTCCAGTACTTGATAACTCTTTCCCTGAAGAAGTTGTTCTCAATATCCCATCTAAACCTACCCTGGAACAACTTATATGCATTTCTTCTAATTCTGTTCACTTGTTACCTTGGAGAAGAGACTGACCCCCACCTCGCTACAGCCTCCTTTCAAGTGATTGTAGGGAACGATAAGGTCACCCCTGACCCTCCTTTTCTCCAGGCTAAACAAACCCAGCTCCTTCAAGCCACTCCTTACAAGATTTGTGCTCCAGACCCTTCACCAGCTTTGTTGCCCTTCTCTGGTCATGCTCCAGTACCAAAATGTCTTTCTTGTAGTGAGGGGCCTAAAACTGAACACAGGATTTGAGATGTGGCCTCACCAATGCTGAGTACAAGGCAGTGATCACTGCCCTGGTCCCACTGGCCACAGTATGTGTGATACAAGCCAGGATGTCATTGGCCTTCTGGGCCACCTGGGCACACACTGGCTCATGGCTGTTGACCAGGTACTTTTCCTCTGGGCAGTTTTCCAACCACTCTTCCTCCAGCCTATATGGGGTCGTTGTGACCCAAGGGCAGGACATGGCACTTTGTCTTGTTGAACCTCATCCCCTTGGCCTTGGCCCACAGATCCAGCCTGTCCAGATCTCTCCACAGAGCCTTCCTGCCCTCCAGTAGATCAACACTCCTGCCCAGCTTGGTGTTGCCTGCAAACTGACTGAGGCAACACTTGATCCCCTCATCCAGAACACTGATTAAGATATTAACAGGAGTGGTCCCAGTACTGAGCCTGGGGGGACACTGCTTGTGACCACTGCCCACTGGGTATATCCCCCTTCACCACCACTCTCTGGGCCCGGCCATCCAGCCAGCTTTTCACCCAGTGAGCTGGGTAAAACCCTGGCCAAGCCACGAGCAGCCAGTTTCTTCAGGAGAGTGCTGTGGGCAACAGTGTCAAAGGCTTTACTAAACTGCATAAGCCATATCCACAGACTTTCCCTCACCCACCGAGTAAGTCACCCTGTCACAGAAGATCAAGTTAGTCCTGCCCCCTCAGCTCTGACACGAAGTAATCAAAGCCTGATCCTTGGTGTAACTAAAAAGTGTGAAGTAGCAGTCACAATATTTTAGAAAGCAGCTGTAGTTGCAGCGTTCTTTGTTAATACACTGATGGAAATTGAGAAGTCTAATGATGGGGCAGCATAAAAACATGGAAGGTTATAAAAAAAAAAATTAACAGTATTGAAATGGAGCTTTTGTTGCAAACTCCTCATTTCTTAAACAGTGTGAAAAAAAAATGTTGATGATGGGGAGAATTTGCTCCGTATTATAGTCTTAACTAATAAAATGCCACAATAATGCTGGGAAATGGAAGATTTTAGTTCCCATTTTATGAGTCATCAGAGTTTTCAAAGTAATGAGTGTATATTAGCATCTACATTGCTTAGGGCTGGATGGAAGTTTAGATAAGTGACCTTCATATCTTATGGTTTAATGCTGATGATTCTCAACTGTACACTCATATTACCATCTGTAAGAAGATATAAAGAAAGGCCTTTTTGTCCTACCCCCACTCATGTTAAGGAAAATAATTTTCCTCTTTGACTTATCTTGGGCATGGTAGGTCTCTGGTTTCTTCCTGTGCTTCAGAATTCTTGTTTGCATCACTTTATCCAAGATGCCCAAGTCTCCTCTTACAAGTCTGCAATGACTGCCTCATTCCCCTCTGCCTTCTACTCTGCATACTAATTTACCTTTCTGTGAGCAGAGTAAGCAAAACAGCAGGAAGAAAGGGAAGAGAAAAAAGGGTGTTTCAGTTGCGATAGCTCAAATACCTAATGCTGGAGGGGAAGCAAACCACACTTTCTCTTGCTGAAGAATGAAAAATCACTAAATCCTTTGGTTTCTGTAGGATGGTCTCATTTGCCCATTTGGAAGAAAGGGAACTCCTCTTTGACTGCCTCCAAGAGCTCCCCGGGGCTAAAATATCCTGCTTGCTCTTCTCTCTTTGAGCGACAGAGCCTCAGGGCTTGTGGCAAAAAGCCCTGCAGTGTCCCACTTCTTGGCCTGGCACCTGTGTGCCTAGGGCTCCCCACCTCAGCCGTGCTCAGAGCTCAGGGACTGCCCCTTGTCCCTCTGCAAAAAAGGCATCATCTGTGTGAGTGGCAGGGTCTTGCTGCTCCCCTCGAGGTTTTGAGTTAATTTTTACTTGTAGCCCAAGTCTTGCTCAACTGGTCCCTTTCCTTTTTCCTGCTGGTAACATACTGGTGTTATTGACTGTGCAAAGAGAAATGCACTAGCTCATTTCTTCCATAAGTTGCTAGAGGACATTACAGCCTTCCCCTTTCCATGATTTTCCATATTGCAGCATAAATAGAATGACACCTCGCTTTGCACATATGCACAGATGGTCATAATCTCTCCTGCATCAGATCATTTTGCTCATCATTTTTAATGTCAAATTTACTCTCCTCACTTCAAAACCTCCCAGATTCTCAGATACGTCTCTCTTCCCCTTTTTTTCCCACCCTGTTTTTAAGGGACTGTCACTATGTACAAACTGACCAACATGAGTGCACAGTAAACCAAGTCATTCTGCAATAACTTCTTGCATGAACAGACTTCCAGAGAATAATTTACGGAGTAATTGTGATTTTTCCAAAGCTACACACTCAAACCTTGAAGGAAATTCTTTGGCTGGATTTCCAGCAATTTGTTTCTGGTTTAATGACAGGGAAACCTAGTAATGTCTCTGTCAGGTGACATGCATTGCTTATCCTTATGTAGAGCTTATGCAACTCTGTAGAAAATGAGTTGCTCTCTGTCAAAAGGATCATCCCAATTATTTCAGATTTTTTCTACTCCTGGTCTGAATGTATCAATTTCTATCTCTCCTCGCTATCATTTAATTTTGTCATTAAATATGTAATAGCCTTCATAAGTTTGAAAGTGTTTATCTCTCATAAAAATAGTGATTTTGGAAATGCTACAACTCAGTGAAAACAGTAATACTTTGTTATACTATCACAATTGCATCCTTAAATGATCATAAATTCACTTGGAATTAGCATAATAAGTCTGTAAATGAAATAAATTCATTATGAAATGAATGTGTAAAAGGTTTAAGTTTAGCATAAAGCAGGAAATAGATACTGGAGCAGAAATGAAAAATTCTTGGTGGTGTGTTAAACAGTAGGAGATAAAGAAATGACTAAAAAATCCAGAATGAGTTAATACAATAAATGACTGTTGGCTGAAATCTTAATACTATGTGAAGCATTAATGGAAACCATTCTAGCATACCAAGAACATATTAAACACAGTACTTTCCCATTAGGATTATTTGAATTTGTTTGGTAGAAGCATTTGATTAGGGAGTATTTTCTTGTAAGCAGCAAAGGGCAGGCAGACTGAGGCACATAGAGTCCCTTTAGAAACCATCACACTTTTCCTTTTTGGTGCACATTCCTGTGTATCCCATGCTGCCCTGCTGGGCCCTCTATGTGAAGCTCCTTTGGCACCATCCCTGAGGGAAGGCGCGTGGAGACACTGCAAAGGAGAACACATATTTCTAACAGCCAGGAAAGTGCACTGGTTTCAGGGTCCATCACTGCATCTACATTTACTTTCATCACAGTGCCACAAATCAGTGTTTAACTTCTGCAAATCTGAGAAGCTGGGGCTAAATTTAGTCTACATTTTCTGTTACAAAATCTATCATTCTCCTCATGACTCTTAGCATTATCAGCAATACCTCTATCGACCAAGGTGGCACTTAGCAGCCCTACACAGGTTGAGGTCTCCTGCAATAAAAGTTGTTCTCTGTTATCTGCCTGAAGCAGAAAGGCAACTGAGGTGCATGGGAGGAGAGGGAGGACTAGAACAGGGCGAGGAAGGCATAAAGATGAATTTTGTAGTATGAGGAGCTGAAAACACCAGGTGTCTTATTTTTTGCCCGACTAATTCAGCTCTCCAAGTAGGGGCCTTCCAGAGCATTGTCCTGTGAGTGACATGGGTGCTTGGCCAGCCACTCATACACCACTGCCATGTGGAGGCCACATGAAGCAGGTGCCACTGCCAGCCCTACTCTGGGCATCTGCCCTGAGACACAAAGCTCACCCCTCCTGAGGTGGGAGGCATGTCTCCTTCTAGGACCATTTCGTCACTGGTTTGCTAATGAAGACTTCTAGCAAAGGCATGCATTGTGAGGAAAAGTTTTGTTGTTGGTGGTGGTTTTTCTCTCTCTTTTTTTTTCTTTTTATTTTTAAATAACAAAAAATAAATTAAGACCCTCTGTTCTCAGACCACTTGCTGACGTTCATCTGCATTGCATGGCTCTGAAACAAAGAGCAGCTTCACTGCTTACTGTAAGCACGTCTGCAAACAGGAGCTGTATGCTTCACCCAGGCAATCATGAAAAGAAAATTCAAAGTTTGAAGTTTTTTTGTTTATTTTTCTTTTTGTATTGCTTTACTGCTGATTTAAGTCAAATGCTTGTACAGCTTTGATATGAGTGCACACTGTGTGCAAACTGGTTGCCACAGACACTGGATTTAGGCATCACCCGGCACTTTCTGAAACAAAAGAAAGTTTGTTTTCGTCGTCATAAAGATGACTTTATGACAGAGCTAAATATCCTTTTTCTTTTAGATGTTGTGAATACAGAAAAATAAGTGAATACTTTACAAAATAGCTTGGGTAAAATAGGGGACATTTATATCACTGTACTTTTTGTAATAAAATGTAAATAAAAATTATAGCTAGGTTGCTTTTGAAGTGATTTTTGGATTCCAGTCTTATCTTGACAAGCAAAGATTTGAATACATCTTTTTTCTTCATGGTTTGTTTTATACTGGAGAATGTTATTGAAAAATTGGTCGATCTTCATTTTTCAAAATTGTGTCTGAGTTTTAGCAAATCCCATCTTAAATTTTCTGGGAAAAAACCCCAGATCCAGCAGAGGTGATTTAATGTTCCTGACACTTGCCTTGCTGCCTTCAGAAATTATGCAAATTTACAACAGGGGGAAGCCACAGTCATTCCTGGCTGTCTGCTCAGCCCACTCTTTTTTAGAGCTTCTCGCCCCTCCTGTTGAATGGCTCAGCTGTTGCTTGGCTCCCTATCCTGTTGTACTGAGGCAATGGGGAATGAGTGCCACCTCACCTCGTTATGTGGCACAGTGCCTCCACGTGAGGGTCTCTGTCACCCATACGGTGGAGGAAGAGAAGGGGGGCAGAAAGCTGGAAGTGGGAACTGCCACTACTGTCCCAAGCTGGACAGTCCTCCCTTGTCGGTCAGAGCACTCAATCCCAGGGAGCTGGCACAGCTATGATCTGCCTCAGGTAGCTCTAATTCAGAAGAAAAATGATATCTGGAAGTTCTTGTCCTTGAAATTTAGTCAGCAGTGGATGATGGGGATGTATTAATTGCTATCATAATGAGGACAGAACAGCTAGATGAAATGCAAGGAAGGAAAATGTGACAGTGCCTGGGGAGGAGGAATCTCCATGGCAGAAAGTAGGGTATGCTTATACCAATGAGTGCCTCTTAGCATCCAGTAAGTCATTTCAGTATGGGCCAGGCTGGAAGGGGATGCTTGCTGCAGCTGAAGGGGCTGCGTGCTCTCCATATCTTCCCCTGGGCTGCTCCTCCAGGTCTCCCCGCAGTGGGAGCCCTGATGCCCCCTCCCCGTGTGGGTTTGCACTTACCAGGCATGATTTAGTGTGGGTACAGAACTGAGTCAGATTTAATTTGCGAGCTTACTGCCAAACCTGAACCAATTTTTAAGCCAGCTGTACAGCACTGATTTAACAAGAAATGGAAACCATTCAAAGCTCTGTGAATTTGGCATAAATTAACAATTCTGGCTGAGCATTACTACGGGGTTTGGACTAATTCAAACCTAAGGCTCAGAGTGAAATTCGGGAGGCTTGAATCCATGCCAAGGGAAAGGTTTGCATAGATCTCTGCAAATTGGAAGTGTCAAGGTTTCAACAGCTCTGCTTGATAAGTAAGAGATTTCCCTCTGAAGTCTGTATCTCTCCTAGAATCCACAATGAATCTGTCATGGCAACATACCACACCTGATAACATATCTTTGTTAAACAGCTTTATTTGAATGGGTTGTTAATGACATAAACAATAGCAATTAGAAGTATTGATATTATATTGACAGGCTGTGAAATGGTTTGGTGATTCATTCTTCTATATTAGCTTTTTTTTTCTGCTATGCACTGTGAATACTGCTATTGCTGAGAGCAAAACAAAAATAACTTCAGGGGAAAAAAAAGGGAGAACTATCTTGGGGGAACTCTATCTGGGGCAAATATTTGTGTAAGGATTTGAGCTGGGTATTGTACTCCTTGCAAACATGTTATGGCTAAAACTGGTCTTCTTTTCTGCATATATTTATGCATTCATTTCTGTGCAAGTATTTGATAGTTATAATTAGTTACCAAATGAGTTGGATAGTTGTTAGGTGCAATGGTTGTTTGCAGTTTCTAACTATGAATATTTATGATGTGCAAAAGCTTCTATCATATGATATTGATTGGATCTGTCCTTTAATAGGGTAGCTGAAACGAAGTAAACAGAGGGGGAAAAACCAACAAAATACAACAAAATGATGAGAAGTGCAAAACAAGTATTATTCATACGCTGATAGTCACGGGTACAGACAGTTGTAGGTATTTGTGTGTAAATCAGCCACTTAGCAAACATTCAAGTCATCTGAGAATTATTTTTCGATTTTTTTTCTGAAAATGGTACCATAGGTAGCATGAGTCACCTATAACAAACAGTTTAAGTTATGAAGAGATGAAGACAAATATAAAATCTGTAGTATCCAGGTGGTGCTTGGATTGAAGAACTACTGCTTTGTGTTTTCACACCAATACTGAAAGGTCAACACTTTTTTAAAAAATGAGATTTCAGAGCTGTAGACTCTCACTTTTTAAAATTAATATTTCCACTTCATCTTCAAAGACCTTCTGTAGCTACTGTTGTGTACCACTGGAAAATAGTAGTGCATGGAAGAGAGGATATGGGAAGGAGAAGAATTTATCTTCAGTGAGATTAATGAAGTACAATTCAGCAGCATTTTATTGTTCTGTATCCCCAGATTTTAATACTTGATCTGTGCAACACTTACAAATGGCTGGTTGTTTTATCTTAAATCAGAGTAATTTGTGATACTGTTTTAATATTTATTGCAGTCACATAACGTTATTACCACAGTCCTATCTCTCTCCCTTTCTTTTATTTTTGGTGTGCTCACCTGCAAGGTTTCAGTGTAGCTGCTGAGCACCCAGAAAACTGTGAGGCATTGAGACAGGACACTAGGTAATGCCACATCCTCTGGTTCTGACCTGGGCCTCACACCTGCACATTAGCTTTTGTTACACTTCAGAGGCATTCATAATCACAATTTAAATAGCTTAAAACTGAGTAATGAGCTCACCTGAACATCTTTGTAAGAATGTTTATCAATCATTAGAGAAATAGTCAAAAAAGTGAAGAATTAGCATGCCAGAAGCCATGTAATAAACCCTGTAAGACTAGATATTAGGAAGATTAAGCTGTTCTTTCACTACAGCAATATATATCTATAATGAGATGCAGTTGCTTCTTGCAAATGTGCCACTGATTAATTAGTTTCAGAATACTGCAGTTTGTTCACAGTACCTTCAAGGCTCTTGAAAGATATTATGCATGATAGGGATGCAAAGTGAGTATACAGGAGGGACGCTGTGAAAAGCAAATAAACGTTTCACATTGTTTTATTTTGGGGAGACAATTTCTTTTTAGCAAGTCTTCACTCAAAAATCCTGATAGGATGTTTCAGATGCGACCTTCACCTGTAACTTTTGAATTTGAATAAGCTAAGGAGAATCAAGTTGGCAGGATACTTATTTCTTAAAAAAAAAAAAAAAAAAAAAAAAAAAAGTTCAGTGTTGGAAGACCCTGGAGTTAATATTGTTTTCTTTTCTCCTTCTCCTGCTTTATGTACAACTTTTTAAGTGGTTCCAATGCTTTAAACCAGCTGTGCTGGGTCAGAATTATTCAACTATTGCGCAGCTTCGGTTAAAGAGAACATGTGCTCTGTGTGCCTGCATAAGTAAGCTCTGTGCTGTGCCAACACTCTCTCTTTTCTGTTTGTGTATTTTTCTCCAATCCATCTCCCTCAGGAAAACAGAAGTGCATTGGACTGGATATGAAACACAGGACAAAAAAAACCCCGAACCATGCATGATGAATTATGGAAAGGGGAGACATGGTGGTGTAATATAAAGAATTTATTAGCATGAGTATGAGATCCCTGCATTACTCAAGAGAAGCAAAAGCCAAAGCTAAATTATGTAGGTCATCCCAACAAGTACCAAATAACCCTTATGCAGAGGCTGTCATTTGTTATGTCATACACAAAAACTGTTTATATTTATTATTGCGACTTTCTGCTTTTACTTGTATATAAAGGTTGATATTTTATTTGTAATAAGGTTTATCTCTAGATCCACATAAGCAATGATGTAGATCCAAATAAATCACATGCCATGATGTGGAAGAACCAGAACATTGGAATTCAAAGCCAAAGGAGACAGGAGAGTTCACCAGGAGTGAGGTGGAAAGACAATGCCTAGCAGAATCACTTGATTTTTGGCTAAGTGAATATCTATATATCTCAGAAATTTGTGACTGATCCGGCACTGAATGATTCTGTCCTGAAGACATGTATTACTTCTTTGAGGAATAGTAGTAGTAGCAGTAGTAATAATAATGATAATAATAATAACAATAATAATAACAATAATAATGTATTTAATTGCCAAGATTTTTATTGTTTTATTTGTTTATTTGTTAGTATTTTTTTAAATGTAGCTGTTTTAACATACTCAGGGTTTTTGTCCTGGAATAATTAACAAAAAGAGTGCAGGTGTTATCAAAGATGCAAAGTGAAATTATCTTCTGTCTGTCATTTCTATGCATGCATACATTATTGTTCAAACCCTAATTTTTGTAGGCAATCCGAAGCAACTACAAGTTCATTTTCCTTTTCCCTCAGCTATGATATTTACTGGCCTATAAATTACTCCTTTAATTTTGTTCCTTTAGTTGTGCTATTGTGACAGCACCTTTGGGCTACAATAATCTCACTAGTAGATGACAGCAATGTGTACAGTGTGGACCTGAAGTGAATGTATGACCTGCATCAGAAGTGATGAAGCCAAACCCTGGTAAAATCAGTGGAGATAATTGCATACACTTTTTCTCATAAAGATTTCTCAGTACTTCACTGGGATGGATTAAAATGTGGATTACTTGATCCACCCTTGCCAAAGAATTGCAATGAAAGAGATGTCAGAGGTAGTGGTGGTCCAGTGGTTGCTCCAGAATCCAGGTGCAGAGGGACACCTCCTTAACTGTATTTGTGCAAATGCACATAGCTAGGGAAACTGAGGGAAATTCAGTGGGGAGAAATGCATAGTTAATAACACCTGGAAATGGACTGCCATGTGAGGAGAGGCTGAGGGATGGGGTCTGACTTAGCTTCAGGGAGAGACAGTTCTTTGGGGGCCTAAAAACAGCCCCCCAGTGCCTGTGGGGATATGAGTGAGAAGAGGGAACTAGGCAGACAAGGAACATTGACCAACCAAGAAAGAGAAGTTCAAATGGGATATAGGGAAAAGCCTTTTCCCCATTGGGTCAGCAGCGCAACTCCCCATCCAGCCTGAGTTATCTCAGGATAACTGACTAAGCACTGGCACAGGTTTCTCAGAAAGGCTGTGGAGCCTCCATCCTTGGAGATATTTAAAAGGCATCAGGAAATGGATCTGGGAAACTGCTCTGGGAAACTCTGCTTTAGCAAAAGATTGAACCAGATGACCCTTCCAGTCTCAAGTATTCTGTGATTCTCCAATCCTATGATCCCATCTAGGGATGCAATTTTAAGAAAAAAGTGTAGTATTAGAGAGGCATTTATTCTTTGTGTTCCAGGTTCTCTAACATAGCCGGGTCCTTGAAACTGTAAATTTGTCTTCAAAAAATTTCCACGTTTGTTCCCAAGTAACTACACTGTAAGACTAGGATTGGTGTTTTCCACCCCTTATTATGCACCTGATGAAACCACAGTCCTGCCAGCTCTTGCTTTATAATCACGAATAATATGTTGCCAACTGCACTCTTGTTGGATGACTTTAATAAGAATTCAGTTCTTTTCTGCCCGTTACTCTGTTTACTTTCAGGTCTAGACTTAGTCAGTTCTTTGAATATTGGAGCTAAGGCCGTGACCAACTCTGATCTCACGTGTCTTGAAGCTTGCAACACAGAATTGCTGAATGATCCATTCCTGAGTTTCCAACAGTTGGATAGTGACTCGGTTAACCAATAAACCTACTGCATGTGCATGCCTATATGCATGCATATGCACCAGCTATAATTAATAAGCATTTTAGCAATCTGCTTATGTCTGATGGTAGAATACACTATATCCTAGCAGTGGATCTTCCAATTGATTTCAGCTTTCAAATTCAAAATCATGACTAAAACTCATGAAACTGGCTTTGAAATTTCTCAGCTATTTGCTCTTCAGTGTTCTTTCCCATTGACATTTCTGTGTTTCAGTGAACGTTCTTGTCACAAATTGAGAGCTCAATAAAATCTAATGCCCCATGAGAATACAGATTATATGATGGCAACATTTATTCCATGAACCCAAGGGGATAATTTGACTTCCATCTCTTCCTTCTCTCTCAAAATATAGAGCTACCAATAAATGGTATGTGAAGGAGATCAGAGCAAACTGAGGAGCTGAAAGTTTGCAATTTATTAACTTGAGCATGAAAGTACAGAAAATAACTAACTCAAGTTAGTTGGGAAAGAAGTCTCAACCTATTGTATTAAAACATGGTTTGCACTAGTCTAATGAGTTTTCTACCAAATGAGGCATGAAACATATTGCCAGAATATAAAGTCAGTAACGTACTCAAATTACTGGATAGTGCCATTATATGTTTTATCTTATTGGGGAGCTGGTACAGAATACATTATCTTTAAATTTACACAGTCTGCAATAACAGAAAAAAGGCCTTTTTTTTAATGAATGTGCTATTCAGATAAGTTGCTAATAGAAAGAGATAAAAACCTACTGAAATCCATAAGAAAAACATACACATACAGAATTCTCAAGAACACATGAAAAGAATTGTTTAGTAAAGATGTCAGTTCAATTTCCTATTTACAGTCCTTGTTTAACGAAACCTATGGCAAAGGCACACAAAAGTATCAGGTGTTGAATCACACTGAAAACTTTGGTAAAATTTTTCAAATAATTAAGAATTGAAATATAACCAGTTTAACATTAGCACTCTGCTTCAAAAGGTAGTCGTGATTATTTTTATAATGCTAAATTTGATAAGTATTTAAAGAGAAAGGACTGCTTTCCTTAATAAGGAATTGTGTTATTGCAAGTGGTATTTTTGCGTGACTAAAGGAGTTGGTGATTAAAATTTTTTAAAAAAGGAAAAAATCATCTTGAGTTTTTTGTTCATTCTGCTTCTGTCCCTAAGGAATCTTTTGCAATTGTAAGACAATTGGTTGCTTTTGAAATTAATGAAACTTCTATTATGTCTCAAGAGGCTGGAATTTGCTCCAGTGTCCTCAGACTAGACTGCAAGAGTAGTGTCTGCTCAAGCATTCCCCCTTCGACTACTCTTGAATTCCATTTTTCATTGGTTTCATTACAAACTACACCCAGAAGCTTCCTAGAATTGACTGCAAGTCAGCTTACCGCATCAATTACTGCAGTGTGATGAATTAAATCTTCATTTATCCTAAAAGCCAATAGGCAGCTCTGAATCTTTCCTGCATGGCTGAACACAGCTTTAAGCACAGGCAGAGCTCTGCCTGCGTTGTCTGGGCTGGTTCACTTGTATCCTTTTGCTGTTATTTGTTGTTAAAACAGTTGTGTTTCCTCTCAACATGCTGTTTAACAGATGACTGCCCATCCACTTCCTCAATATCCCTTTACGTGCCCAATGATACATTGACATTGACAGATTCTAAGTTTGTTTCCAACATGTCCCAGGTTTCCTTCTAGGTACCTTTCGAAATAGAGTGCTGTTGAACTCTGTGGCCAGCTATAACATTCATTAAAAATTAATTTCCTACTTGCCTGGTATTTTCCTGATTTATGCGCTTTTGAAGGCATTTTGATGCCTTCTTGTGCACGGGTAGATTTCCAGGCTTCACATCAGTATTTTAAATTGGAAGTAGGATTGAGAGCCTGTAGTCTGGCCTTACCAATTAGTAATGTTTTTCACTTCTGGGGAAAAAAAATCCTGTCTCTTTCCAAGTATGTAATCTGATTTCTGTTACATGGGTTTGCCTTAAAGGAGCACTTCATCTAGAGAGATGTCGATGCAGAAGAGCTGGGTGAGGACTGGGGCATCTCTTCAGAGGGTGAGGGAGCTGCTGTCTTCTGGGCCATGAGGAGAGAGGAAGTTTATTTGGGTTAAACTATCAGGGGCCTGGCAAAATGTCCACTCAAGGGAAGAGGAGAGGGGAAAACACATTCTCATAACATTTGTGGACCTTTTAAATTAAATTTTGTCATAGCTTTATCTTTTTCAGCCACAGATTCCAAATCAGCTACTCTGTTACTGGGAAGAGCAGTATCTTTATTTAAAACCTAATTCTTCTAATGTGCAGTCAAGACAGGCAGTGCCAGTGTTGTGTCTGCCTGCCCTGTGTACGTGCTTGTACTAAATGTGCAGCTGGTGCCAGTGCTAAAGAGAACTGCACCCTCACTTGACACCATTTAAAAAAGTGATCAGGTCTGTATTTTTTTTGACCACACAATGTGTACCTTTAACATAAAACTCTGATGATGGTAATAGTTTTCATTGGCAAGCTATTTTACTTTTAAATGGTCCAGAGTCAATTGCAGCACAGGCTGCCAAGTACTTTTTACAATCTTTGACATTTGTGGCATTTGGTTTTTGCTATTGGACATTCTCTCCTGTATTTTTAGAAATCACAAAAATGTGATTCACACATCATCTTTTGGGTCTAAATCCAGTCTGCTCTTCTCTTAGGTTTGCCTCAGTTACTTTGTTCTTTTCATGAAATAACTGCAAAAGGCTTCATTTGTCACTGAAACAAGAGTAATACCTCCCCAAACACAGGCTTAACGCGTGTTTCTTTGGTCTCCTTTTTCTGTCTTCCCTCATGTAATAAATGTAGTGATAGGACAAGGGGGAATGGCTTTAAACTGAAAGACAGTAGGTTTAGACTGGATATTAGGAAAAAATTCTTCACTGTGAGGTGATGGAACAGGTTGCCCTGTTGTGGCCAGGGCAAGGCTGAACGGGTCAACCTGGTCTGGTGAAAAGTGCCCCTATGCAACGCAGGGGTATTGGAACTGGTGATCTGTAAGGCCTCTTCCAATCCAAACAATTTTATGATTCTATGATGATTTCTGGTCTCCTCTAGTGTCAGAGTTTCTCTTTTTTCTGACTTTCTGGAGATGATATAGATGTCCGTCCAATACACAGAGGATCTATGTGGTTCTAGGGGAATCCACACCAGAAAATATTAGCAACTTCTCAGATACTTTAGTGCAGGGAGAGCACTTGTAGGGACAAGCCAGTGTTCTCTGAGCATGATGATTTCCATGGTTTTGGTCTCAGGCTTTCTATAAAAGACCCTTACAACCGTGTATATGTGAAAGGATATTGTCAGTGCTACAACTCACTGAACCTCCAGTTCAGATGATGCCATCAGAGCTGACTGCTGATATGTAGCACTGCAGATTCATAATTTTAATTTGTATTGTTTAAACTACAGGTAAAAACAACTGACTGTTTCCTAGTGTGAATGAAGTCTCTCTGCTTTGGTAACTCCTTAAGAAGCATCTAGTCACAGCATCTCAACTCCTTGGGCATGTATGATTTTCATTTGTGAACTGTTGTTTTTCACTGAACCTAAGGAGTTCTGAAGTTTGATCTGTCTGGTTTTTCTACCCTCTGTACTGCAGACATTGTTTCTGAGACACAGAAAACTATTTTCATAATTTATTTTATATTTTTTTGTAAAACTTCTTCACTCTGAGCCTCCTCAGAGCCTTCTTCAGCTTTTGTCATTATTACTGGGAAAAAGTTTATTGATTTTACACACAACATGCTGTTCTTTTTATTGAAGTCTTATGATACTCATCTCCCAACCCTAAATTCTGCTGGTGCAAATGCAGAGTCTTTCAGACAGACCTCTTCTCTGTGCTGGAGAAGAGACCCAGCAACAAATTCTAGGCTCAGCAGACTGTTAACATGTAGAGGAAATGGCCCAAAATGTTGGCCATGCTGGGTAAATGGGACTAAGTCTCTTGTCCCGCAACTTCTTCCCCATGAAGACACAAAAAGAGGTAGCCCTGCTGTTTAGCAGAACTAATTTTTCTCAGATAGAAGTGTTCAGACCCATGAAAGGAGTTATCCCCCCATTTAACCAACTGCTGGCGGATCTGACTCCATGGGTTAAAGAGCACTGTCTAACACAAAGCTTCCTTAGCTCTCTGTGTTGCAGCAGGACTTTCTCTTCCACTAGCCAAAATCCTAAGGGAACTACTCCAGATAGGCTCTTTTAGAGCTTTTTCTTCCCTCAGAAGTGGCTCCACAACAATTTCAGAGAGACTTCATCCATTTGTCTTTTGAATCCTGACAACTAATAAAATGTGGAATACGAAATGAAAACTCTTAGTGTACTTTGTCCATCTGCTAAAAAAATATTTCCAGTTGTGGGAAAATAATTTTTCTGAAATTAGCTCCTACAGCAGAATTCCTTTTTTTTTTTTCCCCATGCAGGTGTCTTAGATGGTAGATAGGATTAGCATACTTTTCCTGCAAAAATGTTCAAGATTAGTTTTAAATTGGTTCTGGTACAGGTTAACGGATTTCAAACACAAAGTAGCAAATTTAAAGAGCCTTCAGGCTTTTTCTGCATGAGGGTTTGTAATAACACCTCTTTTTCAAGAAAGCTTAATTTTAAAAGATAACTTTTTTTTTCTAGTCAGCAAAACGTAGATTACACCAGGTAATAACAATAATTGTAAAAAATGCTTCTTCATTTGGCACTGTTTAGCACATTCTAATGAATTGTGGTAATAAAGGCATCTCTCTTGTGCTTTATAGTATATGAAACTAATGCCTTTAAGGGACAATACAAAGGGTTACAAAAGCTGGTTGCAAGAACTATCTTCTGTAAACACTTTTAAGGTAATTGCATAGAAAGCCATAAGGAATACTAATCAAAAAGATAGATACTATGTTTTTATTCTTAGGTCAAATTAAGACATGTTTAAGTTCTAAATAACTATAAGCATTTTAAAGGAAATATTTGTTAGTGGTGGAAGGTCAAACTTCTAATGGTACCGATCTCTCCTCCTGTAAAGGAGATTTGCTTCTGAAGTCAAATGTTGTAGTTAACAGTTAATGGGAACTCAGAGAAGATGACAAAAACACAGGTTGTAATATTTTTTTACTCCTATGCTCTATATTGTAGTGGGAAATTGTAACTGGTGGGGACTAATCAACATTTGTCTCTGCAGGATGAAAGGACAGTAAAAGCATAATGGGAGAGGAGAAGCAAATGGATGGGGGCAGGATCTCACTCTATTTCTATGCTATTATTTTTACAGTAAATGCTATTACATGGGCTACTGAAATACATCTGTAGTCAAAAATGTTAAAACACAAAAGTTGTTTGCTTATAAAGTTCTGTGCATTGCATAGTTAAAAATTACTGCAAGTATTCTGAGTGTCTCAAAGTTATTTCCAGTGATTTTTTAAAAGATACTTGCAATCCCAGAGTATGCTCAATGGATATGCATGTTCATAATATATCATCGATAGGATATTACTCAGTGAACAAAATAGAGTAATGGTATTCCTGCCCAAATGAGAAAACAGAAATATGGAAATTGTCTTAGGGGATCAGACCATCAGTCCAGTATTTTGTGTAACGGTTGTCAGTGATAGTTGATTAAATGGCCAATCCTCCCTCCACCACCAACAATGAAACAAAACCTCAAAAAAACCTTTACTCTGCGTACATTTTTGTATAACTGCCATTACATAGAAATTGCCTTAAAATACATATGATATTGGTGTTATATTCATGCCACTGTCAGGAAATCCTACAGAGGAGTAAAGAGATGATATTTTGGAGGGTGATTAGATTCAGTGGTGAAACAGAAGCAAGGAACAGAGCAGCAGTGGATGCTGGAGGTGCCTCCCAGCTGTGGAGTGGGATGTGTGAGGTGTAGGAGAGGTAGGAGCAAGGAATGTGGGGCAAGCAGCCTGCATTACTCTCAAATTACTCCTGTATTACGACTGCTTTGTTTTGAAGAAGTGTTTTGGGAAACTGTTCTGAGGAATAATGCTTGCACAGTGACCACTGGTTTATTATCACTCATTTACACTGGGCTTCGAACCCATGAAGACCTACAAAAACGCAGGTTACTTTGAATTAGGATGTGAAATTTGCTCTACAGGTATATTATTCATCTTCAGAGAAGTCCCTGGCGACTCTGAAGTATATTGCTACACATTAATAAACAGCAAAGGAGTAGAACTAAATGAGCATGACACTTCCCTGAGTTTGAACATTTAATCTTTTCCTTTACTCAAGGTCATTTCCAGTACTGGAATTTTAGTTTAATGAGAACTTGACTCTGTCCCACCAAAAATTCTATATTTTGTAATTAAATCATCAGCAGGCCTGTTGGTGATTGGATACATATGGCAAGGAATATTGATGTGGATTTCTTACTGCAACAACATGTATGTGTATAAAGTTCAGCAACATGAGTTCTTTGTCTCTGAACATTGTACAATCAATATTCTATTACTGCAGCGTGAGCTCTGCTGCATTGTAGCTAAATTAGTGCATGAGACTCAAGAACGCACTGACGGAAAGAATTCTAATTTCCAGATATAAAATGCGTGTAAGCTGTTTGTTTTAGCTGTAACAGCTCTGTTCCAGTATCTGTTGCTTCAGGTACTATTTATGCAATTTAATTCAACAGGAATTTTGGAAGTTTTAATTTATTTTCCCTGTTATTTTCTCTAGTAATGATTTCAAAGACACCATATACTTTTTGATGATTTTATTAATATTCTTTCTGTTTGTTTTACTTTGTATGATGAAGATGTCTGTGGCATCAGGACATTCATCATATGGGTTTTGCTACAGACTGAAACTCTGCTATGATAAAAAAATCTAACAAACCAAAACCATGGGGTTTAAAGACAAGAAGGATAAGCTGCTCCCCAAGGAAAAGGGAAGGGTGCAAAGCTCTAAGACTGGGGATTATTTAGGCAGCAGGCACTGCTGTATGTTGCCCTCACAGACGAGCCAGGGTGGGCTTTCTCTAAATCCAACCTCGGCAGCTGCCTGCAGGAGCAGAGTGCTGAAGGCAGAAACTTCTGTCCTTGTTTCTTTCCTTGCCTTACAAAACTTCAGCTGCTGTCATTGCTGGCACTGCTGGGATGGTGGGAGGGAAAGGTTCCTGCAGACTGCCCTGCTGCATCACTCCCTTCCCTCCCTCTTGCTTCCAACAGGGGCCATGGCAACTCCTGCCCAGACCCCCATGGAAAGGTGGGAGGGGGCACCCACCCAAAAAGGTGGAGAGGGAGGTAGATGAGCAACTATTAGTGAGAGTAGGAGGGAAGATTCTGTGGGAGAAGGAAGATGGAGAGTCATTTAGACATGACTGGATTTCAGTGGCTGGGAAAGTCCCTCCTGGGGAAGGAAGAGGAAGGTCTGTTGAAGTGAATTGGGAAGTGGGAAAAGCAGAGAGAGAGAAAAGTCTTCACCTGCAGCCCCTGGGACTTCACACAATTATCATGACCTGTTTTGTTCAAAGTCTCTAAAATTGCTTATCTGCCCAACTCATTCTGCCACTATTGTTGAATTGAATTTTTGATTTCTTTTGTCACTTTCTTTGGAGGATGGGAGTCAAATTTGGACACACAGCCTTCAAGTTCTGACTTT
The DNA here is from genome assembly GCA_013399875.1 of Gymnorhina tibicen. Lineage (NCBI taxonomy): Eukaryota > Metazoa > Chordata > Aves > Passeriformes > Artamidae > Gymnorhina > Gymnorhina tibicen. The sequence goes on from VXAZ01000256.1 coordinate 1,933,913, forward strand.
ATTCTGCTTGTTTAACCACCTCATCTGTGCAGGTGTTTCACTGGTGTCTCAGAATGGATGCAGGTTGCTCTGCTTTACTCTCTCCTCCCTCCTAAATCCTGACACAAAATGCAAGAAAATTTGTGGGCTTCTTTGGTTTCTTGGTTTTGTTTTTTTTTAAAGTATGCCTCTCCCTCATTTTCAAAGTGTCAAAGCACTACACCACAGGTTCAGTACCTGAGAGGAGTTCCCTTCTAAAACCGGAACTCATAGAGAGAGATGAAGAAGGATCATTTCACTGCTGTTTAGAGGACAGCTCCCAGCATCACTGCTGCTCTCTGAATACCAGAGTGGTATTAGTGAAGGCAGTCCTGCTACTGCAATTTTAGGCTGTGCTGGAAGGTTTCACTGATGACAGAACTCATAAGTGGTACGGCTGAGTACCTTGAACAGCCACGGAGTCCAATCACATGCCCAAAGGCAGGATCATCCACAGCTGTACAGTTCTCAACAGGAGCTTGTCTAACTAATGCTTAGAGCCTCCAATAGGAAGATATGATATGGTCCTCCCTTATGCTGTATTTGTGTTTTACTGTACACCATGTCTTAAAAGAAGTATTCATTTATGCAGACAGTGGGTGGTCATGCTTATAGGTCATATTTGCCTTTAGTTTTTCACATGTTGCTTGCCTTTCTTTGTGACTCCATAACATCGCTGATGCAAGTTCACACGGTAATTCATAACGCCAAATCCTTTTCTCCATACTGACTGCTGAAGTGGTTATGGTACACTCTGTATTTAAGTAGTGGATTGTTCCTACTTAAGTACAGACCTTTATTTATTTGTCTTGACTACAGTGCATCTTTTTTCTTCATGGCCATTTTTTGTATTTGGTAAGAGGCTTTAGATTAGAATTCTAATCCCATCCCCTGGTGTTCACAACCCTTCCTGCAGCATGCCCAGTATGTATTCCTTGATCCAAACCATTGGTGCAAGCAGTAAGTTGTGCAAACATAAGACCTGGGGCAGACTCCTAGGCAATCCAGCACACACGAATCTGCCATGTGGTAGTGCACCTTCTAATCTGCACTTGTTTGTGAAAGTCATGCGAGGCAGTGCCCAAAGCTGTACTGAAATCAAAGTATTTCAAAGGTAATGCTTCTCCCCTGTCTGTGAGATCCATTACTCCATCACAGGTAGAGATGAGATTTCCTTGCCTTGATTTGTTCCTGACTGCTGCTTAATTCATTGCCATTTTCTAGGGGGTTACGCACTGATTATTTTCTTCAGTTTTTTTCCCAAGAAGGAAGAATGCCAGCATTACATTTGCCTTATTTCCTGGAATATCTCTCCATCCTTCATGAACTCTCAGTGACAACTGCCTATGCTTCTGAGGTTGTCCAGGTACTTGTTTTTTACACAGGAGAGTGAAACTCATTAGGACAAACTAATGTGAAAACAGCTAATTTATAAAAGTGTTTTCTAGTCTGGTCTTCCCCTGATGCATCTGACTTCTTATTCCTTTCTCACAAACTGTCTCACTTATTCCTTTCATTATACTAACTACCTGACATTGGAGTGGCATTTCTGTCTTGGCAGCATTGGACTGTAAGTGCCTACAAGCTACAGAGCAGGAAAGCTTTCTCTGGGTTTCCATTTCAATACGCATGTTTTCTCTTGCTTGTGATATCTAATTTTTAGCCATGGTCTTTGCACTCTTTTCCTTTTGTCTGTGTAAGCTCATTTAAACTCCATTGTATCAGTTCTGCCCAATTTACAGTTTCTGTGTGATTTGGTCTTTAGATCACTGAAGGACTGACCATTTACCCACCTATGTTTTTTTGGTTTATTCTATTTTCTGCATTAAGATAGTTTTCTTTTCTTTAAGGAATTCTAGATTCATTGGATCTTAGCTACCAGTTTTCAGAATTTCTTAAAATTTTCCCTGTTCAAGTTTGTTGTCCCTAATTAGCTGGACAGTTCTGCTTATCTAATAATTTGTATATGCTGCCACTCAGTTTGCATTTCAAATGCAAGGTAACATCTACTGCTCTTTTTTCCTGTGCAAACCTGTAGAAGCTGTACTTAGAATCGTTCAATTGTTAGGGTTGGAAGGGACCCTCAAAACTCATCTAGTCCAACCTCTCCTGAAATCAGCAGGGACACCTTCAACTAGATCAGGTTGCTCAGAGTTTCATCCAACCTGGTCTTGTATCATGAAATATTTTTTTAATTATGAGATTTTTTTGTCAGGTAACACATAATTACTAATAGTTAAAAAGCTAGGAGAAGTATTAAAAGTTTTATTTAGGACTTGTTTAATATCATCTCTCTGAATAAGTTGATTTCACCCCTCCTGTGCTCATGCTGCAGATAATGCCTTTCTACCATACCATCATTTATTTATTTTTATCAATTCGCTCATTTCACAGAATTGCTGGTGAGAGAAGAATACCTATTTGCAATCTAATCAAGCAAACAAATATAATTATAGCTATCTGGTGTTTTCTTACTTGCAGTTGTCTTATCTGTCTTTGCCTTGATTGTTTTCTTGTTTGCTAATCATAAATTCAGGAAAGTGAAATTGTTTTCTTGTTTGCTAATCATAAATTCAGAAAAAGGCTGAAATCCCCTCTTCCCAATGCGTACTAAACTAAATGCTTGAAACAAACACATTATAGCAACAGGAAGATCAAGCCAAAACCCCCGTAATTTTCAGCTGGGCACTATCTTTATGTTGTATGTCTGCATTATCTGCCACAGGGTACAGGCATTGTCTGATCTGTAAGGGCCACTGCAGTGAAGTTGATGGTTTTATGTAGGTAAAACAATGGTCAATCAGCAGGCTGTTTTTCAAAATACTTCCCAGGGACCCTATGGCTACTTCTAATGTATTTAATCAGACAAAGGACTGTTCTCAGTATCTTACAGTGTCGTTCTTACAATTAATCTGACTTCTGCTCCATAGTGAGTTCATTCTGCTCAAAGTGTCTATGTGGACAAGTCCCAAGCATGTGCCATCCTCCAAATCATGTCTGTGTGTTACCTAGGAGACTAGTGACTGGCATGAGACAGAGTGATGCTGAGGGCACTTTAATAGTTTAACAAAACAGATATATGGTCGGGGAAAGTAATTCTATACCCACTGGTTTGTCACATGTACAAATCCAAGAAAAGATATGTCATCGAGATGCTGTTGGTTATTCAGTGACATCCTTGCTGAATGGGAAAGGTGCCTTCATTGCTATATATGAAAACTTAATTTTAAATAGCTTTTAAAGCTCCAGTTTTCCGAAAGTTTTACCTAACACATAATTGGAAGAAAATGATTTTCCTAAACAAGTGAATAATTTAATGACAAGTCTCCATTTTTGTAATAAAATTCAAGAGTAACAACTGTTTATTTCATCACATTGAACAAATAACTGTTCAAAGTACGATTTATGTTTAGAACAACAGCTGAACATCAAGAGAAAACTGGGGAGAGCTGTCAGCTTCTTCCCAGAAGATGCTTAAAATGAGCAGCAATAAACATGAAAAAATATGTGGTTCTGTGTATTCAGGGCAGTGAAACAAAACACGACATATTAGATTTTGCATTTTTAGCTCTTTAACCTCAGTGATTCAAGTCTCAGATTTGGGATACAAAAGTTTATGTGTAGAGTTAAATGAACAGAGATGGTATTTTTCTGGATTTTTTTACACACTTATTTGGGATTTCATAGCTTTAGTTTGAAAAAATCCTGCTTTTGCCATGATGCCACTAGGAAGGGCAATTTTTTTGATGCAGGAGTTCCTGGAAGATATGAACCAATACTGTACATTACCTGGTATAGTTTTCTGTTCTTAGCAGCTGTTTTGATTATGTGGGACTTTGTTTAAAGTCTAACAATATTGATGGAAATGAGTGCAAGCCTGAAATGAAGCACCAGCTATTACAACAGCTTCTTTCCCTGCTTTGGCTCTTTCTCTTGTGGTATACCAAGCCAACCCACTTGTGCAGATCAAAAAAATTCACTTCTGTTTGGTCCTGTCCAGCTTTTTTCTCCTGCCAGTGTGACATGGGGGCCTGCCTTGTTCTGCTAGTGGTGTTAGCCTTTATCATCTGCCCTCCTGCATCCCCCAGATGAGGACACCTGCGTCACTGTGTTGCACTGTGGGCTTAAAGAAGAAAAGTCACACCGTGGTTTCATTTTCCCAATGCCATATTCTCCTTTGTCTGCGACTGGGAGCCTCGTTTTTGTCACCTGTTTATGCCTGGGGGTGTTATGAACTATGATTGGTTGCTAAGGGTAAAGCTACGTGATACGGCTTGAGCCAGTTTGGAGATTCAGTGATGCCTCCAGGGCAGTTTGACCCCATCACTCTCTGTCCCATTTCCCTCCCTTTTACCTACAATTCTTTGCTTTCCAACCCTGACCTCTCTATTGAGCTGACTATGTGCTTCCTATGATCTTTCTCCAAGCCAGGGCAAACTTGCTCAACTAGTAGAAAATCAATCTAGTGAGAGAAAGCATTTCTTTTCTGCTGTGCTAGTGAGTTGGTTATTGCTTGTATAAGGTGCGCTCTCGAGGTAGAATGGTGGGGGCAGGAAAAATGGTGTAGGCAGGAATGTGTGTTTGCATGCAGCCTTGGACTTGCTTTCTGATAACAGAAAGTATCATCTGCATCACATAATTCCAAGCTCAGAGCTGATTCAGGCACACGCACAATTTACCTGAGGGTAAGGTATTACGGCGCACCAGCTGAACGGTGGTAAGGTGCAATAAACTCAGCCATGGATGAGGCTTTTGTACTAGCTCCAGTTATTTGAATAATAACTCTCTGATAAACACAACACTTGAACTTTAGTTAAATTCCCTTGTTCAGGAGGTTTTTTGGAGTTGTAGCCTTCAATCTTCAGAAAAATCAATGGATGAATTCCAGTCTGTGTAATTCTGCTGACAGCCTTGTGCTTTAACTAAAAAGCCCCTCATACTTAGGCAGGTAAAATTTGCCACTGGAGACATTAGCATCATTCTATTGATTGGAGAAAGACCTTTGACTTCCACATCTAGAGCACTGAAGGAAGGGCAAACTGGGTGCCTAAGGCTGGGTGATTGGAGCCTACTCACACAGCATTCAAACAGAGATAGCTCACAGAAATGGAGGAAGGCTGACTTTGGGAAGGCATCTCAAGACTGCTCAGTCCAAAATTGCTGCTCAGGGCAGGGTCACCTAGAGCAGGTCATGCTGTGTACACTCAGGTTTTGAGTATTTCCAAGGATTGTGACTCTGTGACCTCGAAGGATAACCTGGTTCAACCAGTCTTACAGTTAAGAAATCTTTTCTTATTTTTACATAGATTTTCTTGTTTTTCATTGTGTACCCACTGACTCATGTCTTTTTATGGGGGACAACTGAAAAGAGTCTGACTCTGTTTCCTTTACTTCTCCCCATCAGGTGTTTATAGACTGAATTCATAAGATCCTTCTGAGCCTTCTCTTCACCAGGCTGAACAGTCCCAGTTCTCTCAGCCTCTCCTTGTATGACAGGTGCTCTCCAGCAGTTTAGTCACTTTTGTTGCTCTTCACTGGACTCACTCCAGTATGTCCATGTCTTTCTTGTGCTAGGAAGCCCAGAAGAGGACCCAGCACTCCAGATGTGTCTCAGCAGTGCTGAGTAGAGGGGAAGGATCACCTCCCTCAAACAGCTGGTGGTGCTCTTCCTCATGCAGCCTTGTGAGGATGCTGGCCTTTTTTATTGTAAGGGCACTTTGCTAGCTCATGTTCATCTTGTTCACCAGGACCTTAAGGTCCTTCTCTGCAAAGCTGCTTTCCAGTCAGTTGGTCCCCAGCATGTACCGGTGCACACAGTCCAGGCAGTTGTCATCAATAAACTCCAGAAACCTCATGGGTTTTCTCCCTGCTCTACCATCCTTCTAGCAGATGCTGGGGTGGTTTAAGTCCTCAGTGAAGACAAAGGCCTGTGAGAGTGACATTTCTGCCAGTACCCTGGAGAAGGCATCATCCACTGATTCTTTACGATTGATCTGTGGTCTATACCACAACATCAACAACTTAGTTTAGAAAATAATTTAAACCCAGGTAATTTCATTGTGGTATGGAAACATCTTAGATGTGTCCAGAAAGAATCATCCTCTTGCTAATCATAAAAAAAAAATTAAAAAAAAAAACCAACGAAACCTGGAGAATGAAATACGAATAGCGAGATTGGTTAAGAGTCTCCTAAGGAATGAGCTGATTTAAGTGCATTGTTTTTACTATATGTCATTTTAACTTATCCTTAGTATGTCCTAACTACATTGTTGATTAATAATTTAAAAGGAAATTTTCCAGGGAAAGGAATGGGTCTTCCTTTGGGTTTTGCATGGGAATTGCATTGATGCTTCAATCTACTAACAACTGTTCAGTTAGCTCAGCAAAAAAAATGATTGAATCTGTAGAGTAACTGCGTGTAAATGCCACTTGTTCTTGAATTTTTTCTCATTTAAATATTCTGTGTATGCAAGACAGTCTACAGAGGACAATGCAAACAAAAGTGCAATGCATAAACAGTGTGATGTAATAGAAATGAAAGGCAGGGACCTAGGATTAAAACCATCAAATCTGATGGAAGGTGGTAAGCAATATAACACAGGACAGTAAGATTAGGATGATGAAATACTGTACTAGGAAGGTAAAGTGGTTTGATAGGTGGGATGGGTTAATGAGGCAAGGCTTTGTAATTGCATAACTAAAATATTAGGACAGAGCAATAGATAGAAGGAAGCAGGACAACAGTGAATCAGAAATCCTAGGAGCGAGGTTTTAAATTCTTCACTGTGGCAGTAATCCCCGACAGATGTTACTTTAAGATTCATGCAGATAGGAAAATTTTAGCTCTAATTGCTTGGTTTGTGTGGCTTTCTTTTATTTTACTGTTCAGAACAGTGATATTATGTCAAACTGGGAGCTCAGTGCCATGACAGGTTGTCTGGGACAGACCTAATTGCACTGGTTGAAGACATCACTGTCGCCAAGCCCTTCACTCTGAGAACTGTTCCTCACCTGTCTGAGGTGTAGGACCACCAAATCTAGGTAAAAGCAGTTGCTCTGTGTCTGACTAGAGGTCTGGCTCTCTCTACAGCCTGCTCTCAGCAGTAGCCAGCTGACGGGATGGATATGTGATAGTACCTGACTGTCACTGTTCACATCCCAGGAGGGACAAGTTTGCTCCGGTCAAGCTCAGTTGCAGCCAGGAGGGAAGGCATTGGGCTCCTTCGTGCTCTTCTCTGGGACATGTCAAGGAGGAGCAAGAAATGCAGTGGAATATGTTGTTTAAAACACATGAGGTTTAGTTTAAAAATAATGATTCCAAACAAGTGTCCCTAAGGAAGGCAGACCATGAAAATATATATTACTGTGAAAGAGCTACTATGAATGACATCCTGTAACTTCAAAAATCAGTGATAAGTGGCCATCTCTGCACCTATAAAATCTATAAAGAGCACATATTAGTGTATTGTTAGCAACCTGGTTCTGAAAACAAGCAGGGAAAGATTCTAAGTTCCTAATTTCTTCCATATAATTCAAGGAAACTGGTTTTCTTAGGTGTGAAAAAGTTTGTGGGACCGAAGCCCAACAGTTTATTAAATGGGATATGTGCTAAAATCGTAGAATTGGGCATTTACTTTTATACTTGCATCAATCTCTGTCATGGATGTGTAGGAGAAATGTGTATCTCTAAAGTCAAAAGTGGTGTGCATACCACAGTACTGTGCAACAATGAAAAAAGCTGCTTAGGAGCTGAGTAGGGTTCCAGTCAAATATGCAGGTATCTATTTTGGTAAAACTTACATGTCAAAAACACTGAAAGTTCACTTTGGAAAAACACTTAAAGAATATGAGTATTTTCCAGTCACCTAAGTTGATCCAAATTATTGTGAATTTCTGTTTTCAGAAGTGGTGAGATTACCATTAGGACCAGCTTTTCCTTTATTTTGGCTTTGATCTTGTGTATTTTTCCAACACCAGAAAACACTGGAAATCAAATGGAAATTGAAAGCTGAAGACAGGAGCTTTTAGAATAGTAGAACTGAAACCCAAAGCTCTTTTTCAGTTTTGAATGAATACTTTAGCTTGACATTTTCCATGCTCTCAGTTTCTATCTCCCTTTCCTATGCTGTCACACTGTATTGCTGTCATTTTGAAATTAGAGAAGATTTATAAGGAAGTAATTCGTGGGTTTTGGGGCTGGGAAACATTCTCTCATATGGTGAGAAAAATTGAGGAGAACTGAGGAGGTGGAGGGAGGAAGCACTGTTTCTGATAGCAATTAGAAAGAGATATTAGTAGATATGGGTAAATCCTCTAGGAAAGAAATTATAAAAACAATGTATGGTCATGATTTTCAAGATCATTATATGCTTATTTGGAAATAACCAGGCACTGATTATGCAAGTGCTTTATCTCTGTTTAGATAATACTTCTCAGTGAAAGTACAGGAATGACAATTTAGAAAAATAAGTAGCTGGTTGTGATTTAGACACGGTATCAAGTGCGTCCTTGCTGCCTAGTGCAGGAAACGTCAGTCATCAGAGGACCTAGTGAACGTGAAGCAGAAGGACATTCCTGCTGGTAATTTTGTGACAGAGTTTCACAGCAGACCCTCAGCAGTGCCTACAGTGTCACGCCCGGAGCAGACGGACACCCACGTGGCCAGCTCAGTTGCCTTGGCATTGCCCAACTGGTTAATAAGTTTTAACCTTGTTTTTGTGTATGCAAATTAGGGACACCTGTATTACCAAATTCTTCTCCAGGACAGGCCCTTAGCATACCATGTAAAAACTGAGCTGCGCCACCTGGGCCCTGGTGTCTGCATGGTTATAGGGTTATCCTTGAATTTAGACAATATGGCTACTGGAAAAATGGCAGAGGCTGTGTGTTAACATATGTAAATAATGATTGCAGATGTAACTCGTGTACACGGCACAAAGGCTAAACATTTCTTAAAAGCAGGGACCAACTGAAGTATTTTCTCTGCCCTTTCTTTGGTAAATAAGTAATGGTTTCACTGTTCTGTGATTCCCAAGTGAGGTCTCACCCAACACTGTGGAAAGGTTTGCTTTTATAATCATACTGACAAAATGTACTAATGTAGGTGCAGATTTATCAGCAAATGGAGATTGCTTATACTGCTTACACCAATCCCCTGAAGAAAATAACACTGGCAATCTATCCTCTATCCATATTTTGATTACTATAATTAAGCCTGTCCTTGGATTTTTTTGGCATAGGAATGAGCACAAAATAACGCAGCTTTAGCTGATAATCTGTACTGACATTTAAGTTTTGCCTTGGAGGAAAGTGCCTCCGTGCCCTCCCACCTTGACTTCTTAATATGAATTTCTTACAAATGTAGAGAGAGCTTCCACTTTTTCTGTGGAGAGCTTCCACTGTTTTCTTAACACTTTATTATTAGTAATGGCTGTTTACTTTTCTCATTTTAACCTTCAGTCAATGAGAACAGAAGTTAGGTCTATAGGAACAGGGACAGAAAGGAGGCATAATGCTACCTTGTTCCTTTATACTATCAGTCCTAACATTTTCTCTCTTTCCACTGCTTATATCACCTGTGATCAGGAGCAGAAACAAGATTATTTCAGTGTTTGTGAAGCAGAAGCGGAGGAGGTATATTTAGAGCAGAAATATTTCAGGATAAAGAAAAAGAAGCTTAAAGATACTTACTTTAACCTGTCAGTAACTTTTATTTGAGTAAATAACTTCTCAGCCTACTGTTACCAGGTTTATATTTAGCCCAAGATACACCTATTGCCTTGAAATGAACTAGTAATTTATTTTTCAAATAGTGTTTGTTATATCACTTCTAGGATTTTGCAATAAGGATATTAGAGAAAGCAGAAGGACTTCATCTAGCAAAATCAGGACATCATGTTCTCATGTCCTTTAAAATCAAACATAGATTAGTCTCCTGCATTTGCTTCACCCTTCTATGTAAATATGTAAAAACACAGACTGGATTATTAAGTTTACCCTGTTCAGTCACTCTGGTGACACTGATCCATATGTCAACTTCCTAGAGATCAGTAAAAGATGAGATTAGTAGGGAAATAAAGTTCAAGGGCCAGCACTTTGATAAACAACCATAGCTGAAGGAAGTCCATTGAGGTGAAATTGCTTAAAACAGACATGTCAAGTAGCCATTTAAGTTTCAGGTCTTGGCTTTACAGAGCAAGTAGTCAGAGAGGAAAAATAAGCTAGACAATGTGTCCCTAATTCAGATATTCCAGTGAATAAGAAGACCATTTATGAGACTTCTCCTGAGGTTTCCAACTTCTCTGATGCTGCTCTGTCCTTCAGCTGAAATTTTATCTCTGGGTTTTTTAATCACTTGGACAACACCTTACACAGGGCTGCTTTAGCTCCTATCCTTATTGATGGTCCTCTATAAAGTTTTATGCTACTGCTATTGCATTAAGGAGAAGTGAGAGTGCGTTCCTCCCAAGAGAAACAGAGGGCCTTGCAGCCTTTTGCTTGTGCATGGACTTCTGCAGAAGTAGAAGGAGTTGCAGGGATCATGCCCATGACAGCAACAGCTGTGGGAGCAATCAGAGCAGTAGATACATCCCTGAAATTAAGGGGAGCCACAGGGCTTGTGAGAGACAAAAACAATCAGACAGCCTGACTGGGATTATGCTTAACAGCTGCCAAGCGCCACCTTTCACTTTGCTCCTGCTTACTTACCTTGTGTGAGTTGCTTTTCTCTTGACTACCTGAGTAAAGGGCTTTGCCCATTGAGTAGGTTTAACTTTAAAAACATAGTGAATCAACAGATTTTGGAGAACTGTGTAGGTTTTGAACTTTGAGAGCAGCTTCCTTTTGAAATGCAGGAGCACAGATAGAAGCAGCTTTGTCAGTGGTGTGAATCTCCTGGAATTCCTGCTGGTTTAAAAGGAATTGGGGATCATAGGAGGCAAAGAGGAGAGAAATCTGGTCTTCGTTTTGGAGCTTTACATCTCTAATTCTCTTTGATCTTTTGCTCAGCATTTGATTAAATCTTTGTGAGTATACTGGTCTACCTAACCAGAGGCAGTTTGCAATACCTCTGTGCTGATGTTATATGCTTTAGTCTGCCTCTGGAATCTTGCAGATAGAACACAAGGACTTGGTGGTATTATCATTCATAACCAAGGAACTATTTAAGGTCAGTTTCACTTTTTTTTTTTTAAATATTTTCTGCGGCATTTCTCCAGGTACAATAAATTCTGCATTGGTTCATTGCAGTGAAGTAACACTGTAAAATAGTCTCTCAGCATTAATATTTACTGTTGTGGTTACAGTGGGAAAGTACCTTATACTCATTTCTCAAGACTGATGTCAGCAGAGTGTTTCAGTTAGAGATATACTTTAAGCATAATCTCAGACCCAGATAACCTAGATCTGAACATCTCTCAAATGTCAGGATGCTTAATCCTACTGTGACTTTCACAGTGAGTCTCCTTTCCATAATGAGTCAGACACTCAGTTTAAAGATAGTCCCATATGTAAAAATCCCAGATCTAACTTCCTGCCTTGCTGTTACTTCTACAGATTTAAATCAAACTCTGATAATTGAGACTTAGGCTGCACCTATGCTGCTGAATTAAATGATGTCACAGTGTTCCCAGGCACTTGTGCAAATACACCCTGGCACTTTTTTCAGCCACAATAACTAGTGTTTTCTCAAAGACTTTCCAGGTTCAGTGTGGGGCTTAGCAAATGCCAGGGACTGTGCTTGCTGTGGCAGTTTGGATCACCCTGTTTTGGAGGCTAAGAGAACTTAGTGGAAGACATATGGCCACATGAAAGAGGTGATCTCAGAGCCAGAAACAGGCCCTGGCACGTTTCCTTTACTAGTGTAGATATAGATATGGCCTCAGGGCTTTCATCTTTGGCTCTGTGATTTGTTAGGAAATGTTTTCCTTTGGAAAAGACCATAAGATGAGTCACTTTATCTGTTTATGACTTGCAACCGGGTAGAAGCTAAAGATCACATGATAATTTTAAATGAAAAACCAAGAAGAGGTCACATGTACCAGGTTATATTTTCTGTCTTGGTTGGTAGTATTTGAAATGCAAAATTTTACCTAACTGTAGTACTGTTGCTGTTTGGTTTTCTATATTTCCATGTTGGAGGTATGGCAAGCCAGTGGAACTCTATTTGATTCTCTTCTGTTCAATTCTGTGCTCACTGCATTTTGTTTTCACAGAATTTTTAATTACAAAATGAATATAATAATAATTTGCTGAAGGATCTTGTGAAAGGTCTGTTCTTAATGCCCAATACTCGCTGACGTCAAACAAGAGACGAAGACGGTTTCTCTCTCATAAAAAGATACCATTGAAACACTGGGAGTGATACATGTTTCTGTACCTCCAAGGGATCACAGGGCCAAGCAGAGAGTTTTACTACTTATGGTGATGAAGTGGGGCGGTCAAATTCAAATTCACTCTTGGTATTCCACTGCAAATTTGAGTTGTTTTATGTAATGTCATGTGCATACTTGAAGAACCATGTCAATCCCAGCTGCCTGTGGGTAGATTGGGACCAGTTTCCTGAGGGCTTTCACCCTGTTGCTGGAAGCTGATGAGGGGGGTGCTTTAATGGGGAGACAATGACAGTTTGGTCTAGTTCATTCCAGAGTGGAGGGAGAGCTGTGGCAAGCTGATGTGAGCTTAGGGTGTGACTCCTGTCTAGAAGAATCTCAGGTAATCATATTACAGTGCTCCCTTCTCCTCAGTTACAACACTGTCAGTCTGAAATTTTAGGATATTTATACTAGGAGAGACAAAAAACTGGTCCACAAAAAATGGAAAAGCTTTGAGTCGTGTAGCCCGTTGCTCTGTCAATGCAAGATTATAGCTCTTGAACATCAGTCTTGAACAGATTTACTGGCTCAAATAAAAGGACTTCTATTTCTTCCCTTTGGGGGATTTTCCATTGTTAGAAGTAACTTTCATTTGATGTTTCAAAAAATATTAGCTTAATTTTCTTATTTGCCTTTGTGTTTTCCTCCATAACTCTTTCTGCCCCATGCCCTCCAAAAGACACAAGAGACAATGGATCCCAAACCAGCCACATCCCAAATCTGGCCTCAGTACAAGACCCAGATTTCACAGGTTAGTTTGAAGTGCTGGGATGTAATTACATCCTGTCTGTGTCATCATTCAGCTTGACAGCAGCACATAGTTAACTCTTCCTCATCTTCTATTTTTTTTCAGTTCCTTACCATGTACAACAAGAAGACAGAACACATAGGATGTTAGATTGCTCAAGCATGATTTGTGGTATTTAAACTTGACTTTGTTTATAGGTGAAGAAAACACATTGGTTTAAAACATGAGATTAATGGAAATACTTACAGAAGTTTTCAATTTGGATTCCACACATTCTCCCTTTTATTCTGCAAGTCTTCCTTCTTCTTTTAAGTACATACTTCCGAATGACAAGAAAATAATAAACAAGCGTCACCTCATTTACCAGGGTAAGCAGGATGCGTTCAAAGAAATCATCAGTTTAAACTAATGTGCAAGCATAGTGGAAAGGCAGAGGTCTGCACTGTGGGTTAGCAAGTCGTCCACCTTGAGCATCAAGGCAGCCTCGCACTGAGGACTGCCAACCCCACTGAAGGGCTCAGAGTTTAGTTTTCACCAACAGCCTCATGACAGAAGATGGGACTTGAAAAATCAAAGCACTTACCATTTTTTTTTTTAGAGAAATACGCAATCTCTAAGTGTTGTGCTTAATTTTGCTCCGTCTATTTTACAGTATTTGCAGACTACCAGTGGCAAGCCAGGGGTGCTCCATGTTGAGCTGTGTGCTGATAAAAACATGGTAATGAGTTGTGGGTATTTGGGTTTTTTTAATGCCCAACAGGACTTTCTAAGTCAGTCATGAAGTAAATGTTAAGTGCCCATTTTAAAAAAAGAAGTATCAGTGGGCATCAAGTCTGTGGGTGTTGTCACATATGATGCTCTCACCACCTGTCCTTGTATACTTAGGCACCTAAAGATGAAGGATTTACTACCAGGCACGTCACTGTGGAAGGAGTCCTTAGCCATGTTTGTGATTCCAGTGTTGTATCCCTGTTGCCTTTCTGTAGGCTTGTCTACACATCTGAAAAAGTTTGTTTTTTGTTTTTTTTAACTTGCACTGAAGTTACGCTAAGGTAAAAATCCAACCCAAACCAGGCCCTTTGCTTTCATCTCCAGGACAAGCATGTAAGCTTACTGCTGTACCTCAGTGAATTCCTCACATTCCGTTTTCAACTAGGTTTCAGTTGCAATTCCTTGCTTCTGAAATACTGTGATACTTGAGCAGAATCCTTCTTCATACAGAGTCACTGTCATTTAGCAATAGAGCAAAGCAATAGAGAAAGGTATTTGAGACAGTCATGTGAATATTTTGTCTAACCTAATCTCACGCTTCACTGCGAGCAAAGCTAGATAAGCTTCCCTTAAAGCACCAGAGCAGAACCTGCTGCCAGCTGCTGAGAAAGGGTGTCTGTACAGGTGTGAGAGCCTGACTGACTCCCGTGGGTATCTTTGAAAGACTCCGTGTCCTTCCATCCTTTGCGCTCCAACTATGTTTCTAAGTACTGCCTTGCTCAATTTACCCATGTGCTGGCTTGTCTTGTTAAATTGGCTTTGGTGCTGCTAGGGCCACAAACAACTGTGTGAAAAGGCTCCCTGTTCTTATATTTGGCTCTGCTACATAAGACCCTTGCCCAGCCCATGTGCAGCTCTGCAAACCACATGGTTAGTGATTAATAGGCATCTTTCCCAAACATTACTTCTTCATCTCTGGTTGCGTTGTCTCCCACTGCTGAAGCTTTCAGATTGTTACGGAGGGAGGTTAGACATTCAGGACTGTCCAAGGTGAGGTACAAAGAACTTATTTCAGAGTTGAACCACACACAGTTTGCAGCAACCCCTCCCAAAGCATTTGATGAACAATATGTTGCCAGGGTGGATGGTTCTGAACTCCATTAATCTCATTTTGTGAAGTCAGATGCTGAGCGTCCTCTTTAGATCATGCCACTGGGTCAAAAGAGAGAGCAATTGGTTCATCATTTCATCTGTTGTTTGCCTTTCCTCTTCTTCAGTGACATAAATTGATGGTCTCTGGCAAAAAGGTAATAGCATCAAATAGTAGTAAGATCTGATGCTCCCAAGTATTTTGATTATCTGACAGTAGTTTAAAGTGCAGCTTTATGCTGAAAAATGATTCTGGAAATGGCATTGTGAGGTTCCGTGCCTATCATCTCCAAATTATTTCCGTATCAGATGTCCTCTGTGAGCAACGAAAAAGACATAATTTTGTTCCTGTCTGTCAGCCCCCGTGAACATAACCTAGACTTGAAGTTCACACTGGATTCTTTTCTTCTCCCATGTGATTGCCAGCAATGGAGCACTTGATGGACCAATTTAAGTCTTCAGTTACAACCTAGCAAGTCTACCATCTATGAACTAGACCTCATTGTCACCCGAAAACCCCAGTGTTTTCTGCAATTTTACTCAGGTGACTGTAGCCTATTAAACAGCTCTGCTGACGTATGACAACAGGAAATACATATCATCTTCCTGTGTCTTTACTGCTTTTGGTATGTGAAGAGGTGGAAAGCAGAAATTTTTGCTTTTTCTCTCTAAAGCAGAATGCATGGGGCAGAAACCATGAGGGACAATTTTTTTCTTGTTTGTTTGGTTTGGGATGGTTTTTTTGTGTAGCATTTTTCAGATCAAGGTTGTACTCTGCACAAGATGAATACTTCCTCTGTGACACAGCCTTAACTAATTTGCTTTGGGGTGTTTTGCTCAGTATGAACTACTTGGTCCTGTTTTTTTTGTTATTCTTGTTCTTTTGTATTCTTTTGAAGCCCCCTCTAATCTTGTCATAGATTATACAACCCATTTGATGAATACATCCTCCCATCTCTCTGTAGGTTGAAGAACATTTGCTGTTCAAACTGTTCTGCACTTTATTTCTTTACTTGAAGTACTAAAATATGTTTTATACATATATACATACAGCAATGAATATATTAACAAAAGTGTGCATGCTGCAACATCTTTTTCTAATAGCTGCTTTCACAAACCAAGTCCCCAGTATTCTGAAATGTTAAAACAGGTAGCAGAACCCAGCAGCAGTACTTCAGCAATCAAGGAGCACAATATAAAAGGAAGTTCATGCAATTAAAGTAGTCTTTCTTTATTGATGGATAGTTTGAGCAGATTGTGAAGAAGAAAGAATACAAAACTCTTAAAAATCAAGCAAACCCCATTTTTGACAAAGGAGGATCCATTAGACCTTTCTGGCTGCTAACTTGCCCTATTCAGGATGACCAGTTAGACTATTATGTGTTGATTAGTTCTTTACTAAACTAAGTCAACTTAAGGATGCATGGAAGAAACAGCAACATGCATCCTGAATTCTAGCTCCCAGAGAAGGCCATCACCATTGCATGTAAGAGAGACACATACAACATACAAACATAAGAGAAAAAATGAATTAATTTCATAAAACTATACTAGTTTTGGATTCTAGACATTTAGCTCTATTTCTTTCAAATGATCAGCTGTAGACCCTTCATGGCAGTCTCCAGACTGGATAATATCCCAAGCACTTCTTTGAAGGTGACTCCTGGCTCCCTTTTAACACATGAGATGAAATCCCAGATATAAATAGCAGAACTTCCTTTCAAGGAGGTCTCTGAGGAACCGGTTGTTGGATAAACTTGCCCAGTGTAAAGTAGGGAATGGGACAGATTAATTGCCTTCTATTGAGGTCACTGTGTAGCTATGGGCCCCAGATTCGTACGGTGCCAATTTAATTGTAGGGACTGTCTTGTGTATTGGCTGGATAACTTGATATACAGAAAACCCACAAAGCACAGAGCCCATCAAAAGGAATGCAGTGGAATGATTTCTACTTCATTCTGCAGTGTGTTCAGAGGTGCAGAGGTTATGGGAGCAGAGGGATGTTAAGTCTGCCAGGACAGTGGCCACTGCTGTCTTCCTGACTCCTTCTGAGCACGTCCATTGTATCTGTGGTAATGGCAATACCACAGGCATCTGTAAGTCACATTACAACCATGCAAACGAACTGACAATGCTTCCATTATATAAATAGCTGCTGAAGGGAATGGTGATGGAAATGGGTTCTGTTGTTCCTCACGTAACAGTGTTTCTAACCATTGCTCTTCCAATAGGGACCAGAACTAAGTAAAACTGAGAGAGGCCATCCTCAGATTACTACACGAGATGGTGTGGAGTCCTATAAAAATGTTTATGTTCTATGCTGCTCCTTTGGCAAAGACTTACATAACTCACTGGTGGCTCCATCACTCATGAGCAAAGCATCCATCCCAGATGCACGACCATAAAATCTTTATAGTGCCTTGCAAAGTGTGGCGTGCTATAAAGTTTTATAGCCATGCATTTGGGATGACCACATTACATCATCACATATTTCCCCATGAAGATTTTGGCTTACTGCTGCTCTAAGCCAACTAACTTTTACAGATGGTTCCTAGAATAGCTAAAAGATCTCTGCTTCGGTTTTTGTTGTGAGCGTGAATTTAATGTACTCCTTTTCTTTCATTAGGTCCCAGAGTCAGGCTGCAGAGGAAGTGGAATAACGCAGTCAATACATGACTGGATTTACTTTCTGGTTATATCAATCATGTTGTCTCTCTCCACTATTAAACATTTGTGCTGTGGTAATGTTTTCTTAGTGCAGCTGATAGACAAGCCCAGGCACAGGAGCAGTGTGCATGAGATGTGTGTCATGGGCTCTGGTTTGTGAGCTGTCAGTCCCTGGGGAATCTATATCTCCTGGAGATTTAATGGTGTAAAGCACTTCTTTATCCTAAAGAGATACTTTCTGTCTCAATTTCTATTTACTCTCCGTTTGGTTCTTGCTACTTTTCAGGGAGATGAAGTAGTGATTCTGTCCTTCTGTGACCCTCTGAGCCCAGGAATACGCAACCTGGAGTGAAAAAAGAAAAGAAGGAACCCTCCATTCACAGGCAGTATGAAGTTATTTTGTCCTAGCAAGTTATGACAGTGCATCTTCCAACCATGTTTCACTATCTGTAAGATACGAAACTTTGAAATATAACCACATTAAAGAATATATTTGTGTTTTAAAGTAAAATAAAAGCAGATTAAGGGTAGTATTTTTTAAAGAAATAACATGGTTTCAGAATAAGTATAATTACAATAGCAAAATATAGAGGAAGGCATTGCAAATTTAGAACAAAAGTGATGAAGAAAACAGTTTTCAGATTCAAGGCAGTCTATGTCAAGGAACAAAACAATTTAAAATGTGTAAACCAGTCTTATGGTCCAAATAATGAGCATTCCTCAGCTTTTACCCATAATTTAATGAATTACATTAGTTAAAATATTAGTGCTGATGGGGGACATAAGGCTATGAATCAGTGCCAAAACACATTAACTAAACAGGGTAGAAAAAAGTTCCAATTCAGATTTCTACTCATCTCCTAGATTTTTAAATTATTATTATTTGTTTAAAGCACTTTTTCAAGGTGATTTACCCAGAGCACATTTCCCTGTTATTAGGTAATTTGGTCTACGAACATTTTGTTACTCCTTGTTTCTTGAGCAGTCATTTAAAACAGGTTTCAGCAGACTTCTAGAAGTCCCAGATTAACCAAAATTTGCAATTTTATGCTTGATGATCATCAGTATGCAAGAAAAGGAAATTAATGTCATCCACTGTCACCCAATCATTCATTGTCATCTGGTTCTGACAGCAGGCAGACTTTGACTGAAGTACTGCCATACATTTTCAGCTGCTGAACAAATGGGAAAACTTGGACACTCCACAGTGCTAACTTACGTATGCAAATGGTGTTGATGTAGTCCAATGAGTGGAATGCAGAGCAGTGTTTGTGCCTGATGCATTAAATGATTACCACTTTCTCACGAGGAACAGGTCCAGTAATCAAGTAAGTAATATTGGTTGTAATTGAATAAGCTGAAGAAGTGAAAATTTGAGACAATTGATCTTTGGGCCGGAGACTTGTAAACTTTCACAGAATTAATAAAATGGAAGAGAAAGTCATCCTTTGCTGTATGTCTAGTGCTGTCTGGTGCTGATGACTGTCTGTAATAGATGCTGGAGTCTTAATGAGCAGCTCCTCTGTATGCTTATTTATACTTTCAAGCTACGGTTTATGTGTGTCTGGTAATGGTGAAAAATATCTTCCAGGTGCAGCATAATGTAAGTGTGGAAGACAAAGCTCTGAGGGACAGAATTGAGTTTTGCAGCTGACAGCTGCATGTGTGATGTCCCCTGCTGGAGTAGTTTAATACAGACCACAATCAATTAATTATGTTTATAATTTGTGGAGAGCACTGCAAAGACTGTTAGGTACAGTAAGAAAAACAGTTTTGGAAAGGCATAGATGGAAATGCGTATATTCCATTCTTAAAATAGCACCTACTTACATCACTAATATCTTAAATTATCAGAATGAAAAAAAATACATGCTCTCGTGCACCTTTGCATCTTCCTTCTTTTGCCATTTAAGTCTGTACAAAGAGTGAAAATAATTTGAGTGCAGTTCTTCTATGAACAGTGTCTGGATGAAAAGAGCATTTTAGAGTTCACTGCTTGTGTCACTGAATTCCAGATCAGATCTGATTTAATTTACACAGAAAATGTAAAGATGACTTAATCTGATATAAATTTATATTATTTATTTTTAGATGGATATGACATTACAAATCACTGTAAATTGAGGAATCTGATTTCTGATCCTGGAAAAAAAAATCATCTGTGGAGTAATATTCTTCCTTTCCCCACCATATTATTTTCTGCTTATCTATCAACATCCTTCAATGAGGAATCTTGCAGGGAAAATGCTCTGATCGTTTTGCTTTAACTGCATTGAGAGGAAGAGGACACTCGTTCTCCCACAGAGCTGGTTCCAAAGTGATAAAAGAAGTTTAAATCAGTACAAACAGCACCCAATTTGCAGATTTTGCAAGCATCCAGCTGAGGAACTAAATCTCTGAACACATGTAGATTTACACCTCCTTTTAAAACAATTTGCAGCTACTGCAGTTTGACCTAACAATAGATATTATCTCTCAAATCGTCCCCATGTTAACCTATAAATGAGAATTATTAGATCTAGCATTTCTCAATACACTGGAATCAACTGCCAGCATGCTACATTTCCAGAAGTGGAGGGTTTCTTTGCCCAGAATGCAGAGATGCAGCACCGGGAATCACTGCACCACACAGGGACCTGCGATTTCTGTGTTCCAGCCCGAGCAAGGCAGAGAGCAGGGTGTGCCAGAGGCTGGCTCAAGCAGTTGGTTCGGATATGGGCTGATTTGTCAACAGTTGTTTTGGCCAAACTGTCTTCAATAGAGATCTGGCCTTGAGCAGCTATTGTGGAACTGTTTCTTTCAATTAGCTCTCCAAAGGGATTCTTCATCCCACACTGAGAGCCCATTTGTGTGGTTTTGGAGCAGTCTAAACTGTCACTCCCCCAGCACTCTCAGTGTAGGAAAAGCTCAGAAATAGCCTAGAAAAGATGTTGCGCCTATAATTCAAGTCTAAACTTATTTCACTCTGACGTCCATCCTTGACAGCCTTCCAGCTTAATCACAAGAAAGATGGGATAAAAGAAATCCACTGTTTGAGTGTTTATACTTTTCTTATGGATTTAGAGGGCTCCACGTGAAACACAGTTTGAAGGACTGTCAAAATATAAATAAAGAAATCTCCAAACTTGCAGACCCACCTAAATATCTATTTTGCATTTACTTGTGGCCAGTCTCCAGGCTTGCTCTGGGCTACAGGGTCTAAGTCCTCCTGTTTTAAGCCAATTCAGCATTTTTCTCACTCATATTTTGCATTTTCTTCATTCACAGTCCTTCCTGTGCCATGGCTTCTACTTTTGTTCCTTAAGGTATCAGCTTTGGTACTCAGCTACAGTCAGGAAAATACCAACACTTTTTACCCACTCAGATCTATGATGAACAGGAATGAAAAAATGCCCACTAGCAATTTCCCATTTGCTGTGCACTGCAGTATTGCATTCCTGCCACTGTGTACTGTTCTGTGAGACTCTAAATTAAACTAATTAATGTGATTTAGGGTGATATCTGTTTACCAAGCAGCAGCCACAAGAGAGTTTTCTTCTCTGTCCTATCACCGGGAGTCTTCCTTCCAGGTAAGAGCCTCTCTGTTGCACAAATGGCTCTTCTCCCTGCTTTTTGTAGCTGGGGTTTTGTGAGTGGAAGGCAGTTTATTGTTCTTAAACTGATGTAGATGTGCTTTAAGAATTTGTGAGACCTTGGGGATAAAAGCGATATGCAAGCAAAGACCCTCTCTTAGTGGTTTTTGGTTGCTAGGGCTCTGTAAAACCTAGTTTCTTGGGGTTAATAGCCTAATAAATTAGATAGGCCAGTTCAGTTTCTTGAGAACTATTGAACTGAGAGGCCACCAGGCAGAAAATTTATTTGCACCTGTTTATCTGTGAGGGTTTTTTTTCAGATATTTTTTGAGGGACCATGAGTTAAATGTTCCTTTTCAGTTTTCTTTCACCTCCCCAAATGAAACCTGTATTTCCTTTAACCATGATGTATTCTCAACCCAGCCCTGCTGATAACAATTCCTCCTTGTGAATCTTCCCTGGAGATCTTTGTTAGCTTTATTGGCATTTTCTTTTTTGCTTAACCTTTTAACACTGTCTCCATTTTGGTTATTCTTTTCTCCATGGGAGTTCACTCTATTTCTGCAGTTTAGGCTATACAACAAAATTGTTCTGGGAAGTGATTAGGCAGTGGCAAGCACTAGGTTATACTTCTCATGTGGACTGTATTCCATGTCTATGTTGTGTTTTGAAGATCTGTAGGATGAGGAATTAACCCATCTGCAAAGCACTGTGCTCATCAATGAGTCCCCATAAACAAGAATAGCTTGATTAATCCATTTGGTTGAGGTTCTTCTATTAAATAGAAGCTTATTATATATATGGATTTTTGAGCATCCTGCAAATTAATATTTCCATTAGAAACCACCCTGAAATTTACTACACAGATGACAAACCAGGAAACTGCTTTCGGTAACTCTTTAAAAATGGAAATGGATGCAAGAACAGCCTTAATTTGAGAAGCAAGGTGCAGGGAAGTGTATAAGAGAGGAGCAAACGCAGTGTGATATTTCCCTAGATTATGCTCTAACATATGGCAGCACACAGTCTTCCTGAACCGTATCATGTCTTTGGTATTCTTTTCTTTGTTCAATCGCCTTCTAGTCTCATGTGGATTCACTGATTTGTGTGTTCTGCTGCACATATTTCTGCCATGCTTACTTTTACCTGCCACAAGTTCGTCAGTTTGAGCTGGTGAACTCTGAGCATTTGTTCCTTGTTCACATCTTCACAATTCCATAGATCTCTTCTGCAATGCACCCTCAGATGGACTCTGGATATAAGACTAGTAATTCCAGTTGTTCCCTGTAATGGGAATCATTCTGAAAAAGGCTTCAGACAACTTCTGTAATTTGCTTCAATGCTGTTTTGCTTCTCTGCTATCTTTTCTTAGCTCCTTTTTGCTGTGGAGAGGAGCACAAGAACAGCACAGAGTATTCATGGAGAGATGTATGTAGTGGCATACCAGGGTTTTCTGTGGTAGGCAGCTCAACCCCACATAGCTGCTCACTCACTTTCCCACAGCAGAAAGAAGAAAAGAATCAGAAGGGTAAAAGTGAGAAAAGCCATGGTTGAGATAAGGGCAGTTTAAGTTTAATAGGTAAAGCAAAAGCTGTGCACACAAGCAAAATGAAGCAAGGAATTCAGACAGTCCTTCCCATGGGCAGGCATCCAGCCATCCCCAGGAAAGCAGGGCTCCATCACACATAATGCTGACTTGGGAGACAAACACCATGACTCAGAACATCTTCCACTTGCTTCTTCTTCCCCCATCTTTGTATGCTGGGCATGATGTGACATGGTACGGAACATTACTTTGGTCACTTGGGGTCAGCTGTCCTGGCTGTATCCCCTGACAAATTCTTGTGCATCCTGAGCCAGCTGACTGGTGGTGCAGCATGAGGAGCTCTGTGAAGTTTGGCTCCATGAAAGCATTGCTCAGTAATAGCTAAAAATTCTGTTATCAACACTGTTTTCATTACAAGTCCAAAACATAGCATGATACCAGCTACTATGGTAGAACTCTCATAATTCTGAACATTTACTTTGGCTTCTGCTCAGTATCATGCTGATGTTTTCTTTTTATGATTTATTATAAGCTGAAGATCACAATCTGGTCAGGAGTCAGCTCTAAGCCCTCTCCTACAGATGTAAAACTTAAGATTGCCTTTCTCTATTTACATCCTTCTATATTTGTCTATATTGAATATCACTGTCAGTGTTTAAAAACAATACAAACAGCTTTTAACTATTAAACCTGTTTGTTTGTGCACCTTTCCATATCAGAACCTATCTTCCATACTGGAACCTGCTTAATATCAGATTGAATAAAGATACCTGAAAATTGGAGATTACTTAGATGAATTGTTCTGAGTTGCATAATAATAATAATAATAATAATAATAATAACAGTGGCCTCTATGAGGGCTTAAGGTGGCACAAACTGTGGGAACAAAAAAATGTAGGTAAAAGAATGATTATAGGTGAGTTGTAATGCTAGGAATATGGACTTGCCATAGGAGTAGGGAGTATATGGTCATGAAGGTTTCTGGAGAGCTGGATACCTTCTGCTGTATTAGAAGAAAATATAGCACTGGTTTTGTGTTGTGTTTTGGGGTTTTTTTCCTCTTGTTAAATTCTGTCCGTTCCTACTCTGTCATTCTGTGACTCAACATCCACGTGAGTATGGCTTGTTGCTCATAGACAGGAGGTATTTCCATGAGGTGTTGAGGTTCTGTGATGGCATGCCCGAATGCTTTGAGGCTCATTTTCAGGCTCTGCTAGTTAGGCTGAAAAAAACTCTCCAGGAGCATGCACACCTCCCACTGTGTTGGACAACAGCTTCTATAAACATTAACAGGTTTAAAACTGTGTCTATGTGGCTCAGCTCTCCTGTATGCCTGAGAATACCTGTGATCGTGGCAGAGCGGCATTTGGCTTTGGAAATGTGAACTATAAAATAGAGTTGGTATTACTGACACGGCAGCAGCTTGACATTGTACAGACTGTAATTATTTGTTGCAAAGTTCTCAGAAGGAGATGCTGCAGACATTGTGTTCAGACCTAGTTATTAACCTGCGTCTCTCAGTGACACGATACACAGAAAGCAGTTAGGGCATCTCATCTTGGTGCCTCTGATGCCATTCAGTCTTTCCATCTCAGCCCACAGTCCTGTGGCTTGGGGGTGCTTATGGATGAAATTAAAGGAAGTCTGCAGGGCTGTGCTGCACGAGAACATGCAGCATGAGAACATGCAGCAGGCTAGCAGGTCTGAACAGAGGGGGAATGTGGTGTTGGAGCATATGTCTGACTCGTGTGTTGTGCTGCTGATGTGCCTGCTTTCACATGACTACTCGGATAAAAATGATAAATTATTTGGTTTTAAAATGTTGTATTGCCTTTAACAAATGAGAAGCAATCACAGCTGTTGGGATAGTATCTAATACTCTTGTGTCTAGTCACTACTGCACAAAAAACCCCATAAAAGTATGTAATAAAGAGAATAAAAACTTTCCACCTGTGGGTGCCATCTGGTGGCGAATACTCTGATCCTGATCCAGCACAGCTCTTGGATGCATGCCTGTTTCTAAAGCATGAACGCCCCTCCTAAGTATGTGGGTGTGTTACTAAGTCCCACACAATGGGGTGGGCATGTTGGAAGAATAAATCTAAATGCAGGTCATCCAACTGAGATTTACCAGATATTTGCCCTGCAAATGAACAAAGACTTGTAAAAGCCCTGGTGAGAACAGAGTGATTCTTGCTCACAGAAAACCTGAAGAGCAAGGCAAGGAACCATATTGTAAAGTCCCAAGACAGACAGGAAAGCATGCAAGTGCTAGGAACATAAGCACACAGTGATTTTGGTGTGGGTACCTTTGCCAAAAATACAAATTTCTGTTCTTGTGAAAACTCAAAATACAATTTGAAAGTGTCTGAGTTGTAATTATGCAGATGTGTGCAGAGGGAGCCATGTTTAAGAGTTGCATTAGCACAATTTTGTGCCTGGGTTTGACTGTCCTTCAGCAGCCCATGGGCTTAGGCATGTGCTTCTATTCCAAGCTGGACAGTAGTGCTGATCTGCTGGAGGGCAGGAAGGCTCTGCCATGGGATCTGGACAGGCTGGATTGATGGGACAAGGCCAATTCTATGAAGTCCAACAAGGCCAGGTGCCAGATCTTGCACGTGGATCACAACAACCCCATGCAACACTACAGGCTTGTGACAGAGCAGAGGGAAAACTGCCTCTTGGATAAGGACCTGGGTGTGCTGGGTGACAGCCAGATGAACATGAGCCGGCGTATGCCCAGGTGGCCAAGAAGGCCAAAGGCATCCTGGCTTGTATCAGCAATAGTGTGGCCAGCAGGACCAGGGCAGGGATCCTCTCTCTGTACTTGGCACTGGTGAGGATACACTTCAAATCC
This sequence comes from Gymnorhina tibicen, assembly GCA_013399875.1. Lineage (NCBI taxonomy): Eukaryota > Metazoa > Chordata > Aves > Passeriformes > Artamidae > Gymnorhina > Gymnorhina tibicen. The sequence goes on from VXAZ01000256.1 coordinate 1,959,552, forward strand.
TGTGTTCAGTTTTGGGTCTCTCACTACAAGACATTAAGGGGCTGGAGCGTGTCCACAGAAGGGCAGCAAAAGCTGGTGAAAGTCTGGCTAACAAGTCTTGTAAGGAGCAGCTTGAGGCAGCTGGGGATGTTTAGCCTGGAGAAAAGGAGGGTCAGGGGAGACCCTTTTGCTCTCTACAACTGCCTGAAAGGAGGCTGTAGTGAGGTGAGGTTCAGTATCTTCTCCTAGGTAACAAGTGACAGGACAAGGGGGAATGGCCTCAAGTTGTGCCAGGGTAGATTTAGACTGGATGTTAGGGAAAAATTCTTCAGGGAAAGGGTTATCAAGCTTTGGAGGAGGCTGCCAGGGAAGTGGCTGAGGCCTCATCCCTGGAGGTATTTAAAAGACAGGTAGATGTAGAGTTTAAAGACGTGGTTTAGTGATGGACTTAGCAGTGCTGTTTTAATGGTTGGACTCAACGGTTCCATAATTCCAGGCATCTGCTAGCAGGGACTCCTGGTTCCAGGAACTCAGGCCTCTCTCCTCACCTCTCTGTGAAAATTTGAAAGCCTAAAGAAATACCTACATGCCTTCAGCTAGCCCTCTGCCACCTGTGCTCCAGCTGGTAAGCAATGGATGGTGGGAGATGCTACTGCTTTGTATTTCTCATCATCATCTGGTGGAGGAAGGGCCCTGCTTTCATAAGGCTGCACACACAGGAGGTGAGACACTTAAGGTAACTTAATGATTTTGCCTGAAGCTACTGTACCAGGCCTTCTGCTGGGAAAGGTTGAGGACAATAACTTTCAGCAGAGGGACAGCAGGCCAGAGGCTGGGGAGGGGGGAAGGGAGGGTGAGGGGCTATGCCCCTATTTGGCACGGGAATTTGGGAAGAGGCCGGCTAGCCAGAGTGATCTGCAGGCTTTTCCCACCTCCTTCATCCATTGCCTTCGAGCTCAAAGGCTGCTGTAAGTGCTACCACAGAGGATCTAAAGGAGGTTTTACAGCAAGGTATGTGATTTCTTACCTCATACAGAGTGAGCAGAAAACGATAAGATTAGAGCAGAGAAAAAGACTCTAAATTTACTTTCTTTCTCTACCAATAAAACAGATTTTTATCTTAATTTCAGCCCTACACACATGAGTTTAGTATTCAGGTGAACAGTTCTCCTGAACTGTATTATCTTGGTGCAGTTCAAAATCCTGTAAACCAGAAAGTGCTAGATATCATTCCCCCACAGAAAGCACAACGGGGAATAAGCAAATAAAGTTGAAACAGATAAAGATCCGAGTATTGATCTCTGCTTGTGTTTCTTAATAGAGCGTAACTCCAAAGGAATATTGTAGTCATTGATGGAGGCAAAATCGAAATAATCTGGCTATCACTTTACATGTCTCTGTATTAGAAGGGTCACGTAGGCTAAAGAGTGCTAGGGATTTACGCAAAGTAACAGCAGATTTTCATGAGGTGTATGGATTTACAGCTACAGAAAACACTTATCAGGGACTCCAAGTGGGCTAACAGAGCTGTGGTTTTGTGGTGAACTCATGGCAGCTCCTCCACGCTTCTGTGCCTACCTAAATGTGTGTTACCTCACAGCTGCCAGCTATGGGGTGTCCCCCCAAATGATTGAGCTGAAGTTAACATGGGACCTTTCCTCCTTATTTTTAGTGTGAAGTTAGTACCAGAAGCCATGCGTGAAAGCCAGTATTTTTCTGAAAAGTCATTTCATTGTATTTTCAAAAATGTATTTGATATTTTTTGGGAATACCACTTTCATTATGTAATTAATTCCATGGTAGTTCCTGGAGTTGCAGCTGTATCTGAGAAATAAGAATAGAAATGACATTTTCTGACTCAGCAGTGATGGTCACCCCTCTCACAGATATAAAAGTTTTATTACAGCTTTACTTCTGGTCAAATCACAGAACCTGTGGTTATAGGAAGGCAAAATGGATTCCACCTGGCTCATACAGCATCAACAATTGTTAAGAGAGCTTCGGACAAAAGGACAGAATTCCAAGGTAGAAATGAAGACCTTGAGGACAAATGCAGTTTCATACCTGTAATTTAGAGTGCATTTTAGCTCACAAAATCTTTGCAATGTGCAATAAATGTAAGCCTTTCAGATCAACTTTCAGTTGAAGTTTTCAGAGCCAGCAGCTAGGAAAAAAATAATTTTGTGATTGTACTTTGAAAAAATTCTGATCTGAAAGCCCTCTGGACACTTTGAATACAGGGTAAGCATGATGCAGTTACTTTTCACTGTGCACAAACATCACCCTGATGGTTTACATTATTCATGCAAACAAGACGCTGTAAATGCTGTCTCCTCCACAGCCTCTTCGAGAGGAGGCTTCAGTTATGCCTAGGAAACCCTGCAGGCTCTCCTCTTGGATTTCATTTGCAAAGAAATTTTAAGAGCCTTGGCTTTTGAGTGAGGACATATTCCTACAGTCACTTGTAGAAGCCCTGTCGAAGGCACAGGAAATGTGTGTGGGCACAGAATACTGACTACACTGGAGTAGTATTTCAGAACCTAAAAATATATTTAACCTTCCAGCCACAGAGGCAGCCTGCAGAGCTGAGATGAATGCCTTTTCAGCTTGAGAGGCTTATGAGAAAAACTCACATGTTTAATAATCTGAATCATGTAAGAGAGGGCCTATGTGGTTGGTGTGCTACAAGCTGATCATTCTGAATTCCTATATATTTATAAATCTGTAATTCGTTTACGGCACTAGAGTGACATCCCTGTTCTGAAAACTGCACTTTCTAAGTTGACTCTGTGGTGGTAGGGAAGATAGGGAAGGATATGGAACAAACAGGCAAAGATTAAGGATGATTAAATTGCAAGGCAGGAATAAATTCCAGTACCAAATTTCAGGCAAGTTCTTTATCAGGAAGGTCCTTCTTTCCTTTCCTTTTACACTCTTTTAAATTCATTAGGGTTTTTTGGTTGGTTGCTTGGCTGCTTGGTTGGTTGGTTTGTTGGTCGGGTTTTTGTGCCAATAGCAACACTCTAATCGTGTCACTGGCAGTAGACCTTAGCAGCCTTATAATCCCTGAAACAGCTTCATACCGAGAAATGTGAACATGGTACCTCCCTCTTAGTCTTTTTCTGAATGTGAGAAAGCAGTGGGCTGTAAATACGAAGTGATTACTGAAAAAATATTAGTGCTACTGACTGATCAGGGACCTGAGGAAACACTACCCAAAACTTAACTGTAAACTTCTGCTTAAACCCCTTTGTTTTAACACGGTTTAGGTATTGTTTTATATTGTTTTATATTGTTAATGTTATTGTATTATAGCTAAAATAGGTATTTAATCCTGCATTGAGGCTTTCCTTGCTTCTGGCCCTATACAACAGCCTGATTCTCAAATTGCTCTTTTTTTACTACTTGCAGTCAACTTGCACTGCAAGAAAGTGAAGTCTATTTTTTTCCTAAGCTGATATTGAAACATAGGTTATGGAATAACCAATTTTTAAATTGTATTTCATACACCATTGACTAGAAATTCTCATGGCTTCATTGCAATCCAGATCTCTTTTATTAAAAGGCATTCTCTCAGTCCCAGTGTGAGATCTTTCTGTATTGTGAGTTATTATACACTAAATATGTGTGCTAATCCAAATGAAACTAACTTCCCTTGAGTAATTTTATAGCCTACAGTCAGTTGAATCTGGGCAGAAGGTAGAGAACCTGGATTAATGTACTGCTCTCTTTTGACTGAAATAAATAATTCATGTGTTCTTCTTCAAAACAAAAATATTTGTCCTTCAAGACCAGCTGGAAAGGATTGCTTTTAATGAAGCTGCTAGCTTTTTTCTAGTTTCCCTTTAAAAATGTAACGATTGGATTTTTATGAGCATTCACTTCTGTTCTGTAATGTGATGGTACACTTTTGTCCCTTACACAGTGTAGTGAGATTTCTATACCTAATCAAAGCCACTAAAATGTTATGGGCATTAAATTTGTATTAATGACGTGCTCATGAATGCAAGGAAGAACAATAGCCTGTCACTTCTTCATGAACTGATCTGACAATTTTGCTGTGCTTGGGGTATGAAACAAAAAAAGCTGTAAAGATGTTGCCATTAGTAAGATTTATGGCTGCAAAGGCTATGGTGACATAGGCCTGTTAGGATTACAATTAGATGTAAAAGATCATCCAAAAGAGTACAGTTGCAGGCAATTTATCTAATCAAATATGTGGAAGGTACACTTTTCAGAGTCACACTGGGGAAAAAATTCTCTTCTCCTGAAGTGCAGTTTTCATGTGGTGTTAGTGGTCTTCGTGATTCTTGTATAAATACAGACATACTTTTTTCTCTGTAGCATATATTAATTTTTTTCACCTTTAGCCTATAAATAGAATGTCTATATATATGTTAAGTGTGTGAGGATTAGTTTATGCTGTCATTTATATTTCAAGATGGTTTAGTCTCATGTGTGGCTAGAGTCCTTGACCAAATAAGAGAGTTCATATTCCACAAAATACTTTTTAAGAGTAGTTCTGCTTTTATTCATAAGGGATGCTCTATGACTAAAATTATGTATTCCAGCATGCTGAGTAACAGTCCACCTCTCTGAGAGCTTTAGGATGTACATTTGACATCCCAGATGTACACCTGAGCATCTCATTGTCACTGAATATTGAATATTGAAATAGTTTTTGTAATCCAAGAAGCTTAATTGCTTCTGTGAGTAATCACCTAAAAGAACTAAGATCATGTTAGAAAAAAAATCATGGGAATTATCTTCTTTGTGCTTCAGGGCATAGACTAATCTGTTTAGGGAAAAAATACAATTCAGTCACATATTATTGCATAATTGGTCTCATTTTGCATAGTTTTGTTTTTTGCTCTGGAGCACTCAGCAATGGCCAATACCAAAAGCAACAATCTATTCAAATTTGAGGCTTGCATGAAGACTGGTTTTTTGTCCTCTTGTGTAAGGAATGCATATTCTTCACTGCATGTATATCTGAAAGCTATGGATTTACAAAAATTTTTTGTGGAATAGCTTTTCTAATGAGTAGTTCTATGGATTTATGTTCTTTTTACATGAAAATAGAAGGAAAAAAAAATGCAGGCATTCTCTTCCAAAATCCAAAGACTGTCCAGTAAGTGACTGGAAAGCATAACACTGGAACACAATCTAATTCAGCTTTAATCATAGCAAGCAAAGTTCTTCTCTGTCTCATTGCCATTACCTTCTGTGGTAGAGAAGCAAAAAGCAGGTACTGAAGATATTTCTGACTGAAGTGCTGCAATCTGTCTTAAATGGGACACCAGACTGCTTTTGCATTTTTAAACTATGAAACTGTGAAAAATTAATTCACATTCCACTCCAAACTGGGAAAATGAAGGCCTGCAGGTCTTTTTTCTCACCCAGGAATAAAATTTTGGGGGGGAAAATATATATCCTTTAGTCTAAGTGCTGTATAAGACCATGCATAAAACTGCATCCCTTAAGGGTATTGATTACCCAAAATGAAGAAGCCTTTTGAGGCATCTACTAGGAGTTTTAGTCTGTGTGAGCTTAAAAGTTATGTTAGAAAATGAGTGCAAATGTGATAAACTGTCATTCATCTCTTTTGAGTTGCTCTATAATTCCTCCCATCTTTTCTTCAGACCTATTTTTTTCCAGAGTTATGCCAATAACTTTTTATTCCTTGTGTGAATGCCCATGCTATTCTATAAGTGTCTTCTTTTTCAGTTCCATTTCTAATTTAAACCTCTTTTCAATTTGCATAAGTTGTGAATAAAACCATTTGGTTTTATTTTTGAAAAACTGCCTATAAAATGTCATATTGCTATATCTATTTGGCCTACATTCACCTCTTAGTACTTCTGGTTTATACAAGCTTGCCAGAATAGGAAAAAACCTGGCTGCTGGGAAATCTTTTAATCAGAGAACTTCGTATTTCAAAACTACCTGTAACTCTGTGTACTCCATAGACAACGAGGGTAAATTTTTTTCCTCCCTTGCCATTAGCCATTTAAGTGTCTGGAGATGAGTGTTTCTTCTTTAACATTAACTGCAGAGGTTGTCTTGAGGCAGTGGAGAAAGACCAGGCACTTCCAGCAGAATCTGTATCCAATTTATTTTCCGATTAAATGAATCACTCTTGGGAACAGACCTGCATTTCCCTTTCTAAATTACAGAGGGACCATTAGTGTCAACCATATGCCTACATTTTAGATTGCAAAAGTGAGATGAGAGGAATCTCACACACGGAGTCGATTTATTTCTGAAGACACTCAGTAGGTATTTCTGACTAGATCTTGTTTACCTTAGGGTTATCACTGCTTCAAGACTGTAATTTTAAACATGAGTTTTGGACTGCCTAAAAGCAAACTCAATGCAGTTAAACTTGTTAAGGCATAACCTGCCCTCAGGGGGGAAATGTATAGAAATCACATATAACATAAACTAATAGAGATCTCAAAATCTAACTTGGACATCTTGCTTTTATGCCCTGTGCAGTAGCATCTTTTTGAAAAATGACTTTCTATTGTGTACAAGTAACTCTTTTGACAGTGGTGATAGAGGGTGACCACCAACCTAAATATAGTTATTCTGTCTACAATACTTTATGTTTCACATTGCTACAGGTAGTATTTAAGAGTGTTACAGAGAAGCAGTGACAGAGGCTTTCTTCCCCAATTTCTGACACCCCTTCCTTTTGTTTTGTTCTTAAGTCCATGTTTTCATTGCCTGTGTCGTGCCTGCTATCACAGTCAGTTATATCCAAAATCTCTGCTAACTCCCTGTGATCCTAGGAGTTTCTGTGTAAAGGTCACTTTGCAGGGTAGGAAATCTAGGGTTCAGACTGCTGGGCTTTGTTTGATTTAGAAGGTGATAACCTGAACCCACTGTTATTAAATGTGACAGATCCTGACAAAGCCTTAATCAGTTTCCTGTCTTGTCTTTTTCCATGGTGATAAGTGAAAGAGAAAAAATTTAATTGAAAACTGTGGTCATAAAAGTCACGGAAAGTGGCAAGATGAAATATAGCATTAAACTTGTTTTAATTCCTGCTTTTATGTGTAGAAATGGTCAAACTTTGGGTCAACAATGGCCCTTTAGTACTGTTTCCACTGCATGAGTGAAAAATAATACCCAAGTGATGGCCTTTCAGTGTTCTGTGCTATGAAATATAGACCTTTTGACATAATGATAGTTCAATAAGTAATATACCCACATACAAATGTGCTTTGTAATACAGTTCTTTATCTGTCCATATGAAACCAAATGTTTGAATTCGGTAATAAATATTTTCTGTAGGAAAAGTTACCAATATCTTCCAACCTGACTACACTGATTAGGCATGAGTGAGAATTATGACTAGCAGGTAGGATAATTTTTAATATAAACATACATGTAAAGGACATAGGCTGTATATTTTCAAAGTGTGCAGTAAGGAGGCCAACTCTTGAAATATCATCCCATGTAAAGTTTGTATGAGAGTCAGTAGAGGCTGATTTCTCCCATCCCTGGCCACCATGCAGGTCAGGGTTGCTTTCTGAGAGACTGACCCATGAACTCATATGCTTTCCCACCAGGGGAGCACTTGGTCATCCCTAGCTGTCTGTCTGTCAGAGGAAACTTGCAGCTCTTGGAAAAGGTTTCTGGCTTTCTCTGGTTGCCTTTTCTGCACAAGTCTGTTCCAGACTCAGGCACAGGTTGTTCTTTTTCTGTATGGAGTACCCTAATTTATGTTTTCCCATTCATTGGTGGTTACAGGTCCTTCTTGGAGTACCCGAGTTGTAGACTGTGAATGGTCACTGATCTTACTGGCTCAATAGCATTTAGTTGTATGTACAGTATATGAATGGGATATTATATTTATGTGCTTAATCTTAATTCACATTCTACATTAGACTTGTGCCTCTCTGCCCACAAATTCTTCCCTGCCAGATTTATTGGCACACTCCCAGAGCAGCTTCCAGTACATTTGGTAAGACAAGACCGTTAACAATGCTGTGGCTGGGATGTTTGATGCAATCCTGAACCTCAATAATGACCTGGCCTGCACGAAATCTGCTTAAAATAGACAGTACCATTTGTCACAGAAAGGGACTATTTTAATAGTGGTATAAGCCTCACTTTTGCCTAGTGCTCCTAGTGCTTCTTATGGGCCAGAAGATTATTAGGTAGGTGAGATTCCCAGCAGGAGTTAACTTCCAGAATGGAATGGTGCTCGGCTTGAGCTAGGTTCTATTTTAGGAGTTACAATTTAATTTTCTTCTGAGCCTGTTAGACCTGTGGCACTGAGGAAATGCAGCAATACAGGTGGAGAGATGCAAAAGTTATTGGTGTCTTGGGGCATGGCAGTCTCATTGACACCTAGGGTGACCTGTAAAATTCTCTTGAGGTTTTGTCACTCATGAGTAATGTAAGCCATTTCAAAACCAAGTCTCCCAATTCTTTTATATGCACCATGGATCCTTATTTTTTTTATACTTACCTTCTGTCATTTCACTGAACAGTTAACCTCTTCTTCACCTGGAAATGTTTCAATGCTGCTTCTTGAACAATTGTGTGTAAGAGAACTGAAAATATGCATTTATAATTCCAACTTTTAAAGATCTTGTTCTTTGTTGTCTTTCTGATTCAAAACTAACCAGTTTTTATTAAAAAAAAAAGAGAAAAATAAAATTATTTTTTTTCTCTGAAGTTCAGTGTGTCAGCAAGTGTAGTCCATTTCTGTATTTGGTGTATTTTAATACCTCCCCCAGGTGTAAGTCAGATATTTAGTATACTATGATTGTTTCTGTCTTAAGAGCAGTATCTCATCTGACCTCAAATTGGAAAGGCTCCTCCATGGAAATGTGAAAAGGCTGGAAGGCTGATGCTTAAAATAAAGAAGATAGAACAATCTTTCTGTAATGATTGCAGTGCCCATCAGTGCTGAGTGAATGAGAGTGGCATTACTAACAGCAGCATTGAACATTTGCTCTAAGGACACAGTTCAGAGCAGACAGCTGAGTGACTCTGCAGATGGATAATGCAAGGTTAGGCTGTTTGTTGGTTGCTCCTCCCTTCCCCCCCTCTTTTTGTTCATCATACGGATAATCTCTTCCATAGCTCTCCTGAGAATAATTCAGCTAAACTTGTGCCATGCCCGAGGCAGAAAGGAGCCCCAGTAAAGCATGTGTATTGCATTGGTGGAATCAAGCAATTTCTCTTATGCTGCAATAAAAGTCAGGCAACTGGGCAGGAAGCAGGCAAAGAAACTTTACTGTCAATTATGGCCATTTTTCCCAGCTTTAATTTGGATAGGAGATTGGCTGATGTGTAAAACTCAGCAGTTAAAACATTCATGTCTGTACTGACAAGAGCTGCTGACTATTACAGATGCAATAGAAGATGCCCCTCTTCAGCTGCAATGCCTCAGCCAACTCTCTTATTTCTTGCTGGGCTATATTATAAAGATCAGCATCAGCTTTCAAAAAGGGAATGTCTCTAATCTCCTTTGAAAAGTTTTTGGTTTCATTGTTTGAGGGAAGATGATTGCAGAGTTGTGTGTCTGTGGCTAGGCTTTTGTTTTAAGCATAGCTGTGCAGAGCAAAGCTAAAGTCAGGTACAGCCTCAGTGACAGATGATGTCTGATTTTGTCCTTTTATAAATATCAGCTTTAAAAGACTTACTAATAACGTCCCTAGTTAAATTTGACGACAAACCCCATCTCTCTGCATTTTTAAATGAAATAAAACAACTAAGCTACTTCAGTTACTTAGAGGAAAACCAAAATCTGAAATATTCAGTTAGTTTTTTGGTAATAACTCTAAGTTTCTCATGGTTTTGTTTTGCATTATCTGTCCACTATACACATACACTAATCAGTGATAGAAGGAGTCAGCTGAGAATTGGAAAGTCGTAAAGGACATGCACATGACTGAAACTACCTCTGCTGTGACAATCTAATGTGTAAGCGTTTCAGTATTCATGAGCACAGTGAATGTGTGGTCTGTTCAGATGGCCTTGGCATTATTGCTAATTGTTTCTAGCTCATCTGGGTGCCCATGGATTAGTCAGTGACAAGAGCAAATGCAGGAGGAAGTGCAGGAGGTGTGGCTATTTCCTTTTAAAAAGTAGCTGTTAAGAAGATAGAGTGGTGTTCCATACAAAATCTTTTATCCCTGGAAGAGGGAGATGCAAGCCAATTCCTTCCTCAGCCTGGCAGTGTTCAAAGACATCTCTCAGGAGCATGCCATGAGCAGTGGGTGTGGGATGGTCATGGGAGAGTTCCCCGAAAGATGAGTTGCTCTTAGATTTTCCCATCTTTTCTATTTGAGCCCAAAATGAAGACCAACACATGTCTGGATTTGTGTAGCCATTTGTTTGCAAGGTCCATGATGTAAGAGAGAGAACAAGCATGGGGAGCATGGCTTGTCTCAGTGCTGAGGTTTCTGAGAGAGGTAAGAGGAGTAAGTGCAGATCCTGCTCCCTCTGTTGCTTCACACTTAACCAGTGATAGTGCATAGACCAGTCTTGGACATGACATACACCTGCACAGCTGTGCCCTGAAGAGTGAGGCAGTGATTATGCGTGACAGGAACAGCCAAGGGCAGGAGGCTGGCCCTGGGCAGAGGTACCCTGTTCTCTGGGGACATGTCCCTTCAGCACCAGGGCTCAACAGGGATGTGAGCACAGCAGATGGCCATGGGGGCTGGTGGGGTGCTTGTGGTGAGACTCATCCTGAGTCTCAGTCCTCCAAAGGACTCGCAAGAGCTTTTGAACCTCTTTGTGTCAGCAATTATATTTTAATAAGGAAACTGTCCCTTGAACTATGTGTCCTTCTCTTCCCAGCCTGTAGTTCATGCCTCTTTCTTTGGATTTACGTGGCTTTCTTTGATAGTTGTAACAATTGCTTACAAAGAAAACAAACATTAGGAAGACAAGAGTAATAACGTGTGATCTGTGCTCACATATTTGTGTGCCTACAGATATGGTCCAATATTTAGGAGTTTAGTACTTTATTTAATCAACATAACTCTTAAGAACACAGTTAATACTGCAATGTATGCAAGCAATGAGACCACAGTTGCAGCTGATCACATTTGTTGTGTTATGTAATGAAATTTCCTCTTCTAAAGACATTGTTATCTGCATCAGCATAAAGCATGTGTAATGTTTTTACTTAATGCTTGTAATGTTTGTTGCCCAGGGGCCCCAGCCAAGACTGGGATCCCCACTGTGCTAAGTGCTGTATAAACATGCACAATTTAAGGAAAGATGTGACCTGAAAAGAAAGACAAAGGAGAAAATAAAATAAATCTGTTTTGAGATGAGACGCATTTCCACTGTTTAACTGTTGTTATAAGTTGGTGGATGGCCTATTTGTGCCTCAAGCAATCATTAACTATATGACTTCTTTTTCTAGGTGAAACAGCAAAGATGGATTCTGAGCAATGATTTAGCTTAAAAAAGGTTATGTGTGTATATATTGATTAGGGAACTCAGTGTTGAAGTTGTTTCTGGGCAGGAAGCTCAGAGACTGCTAGAGCATCTGGGAGCATGATCTGCTGGTGGAACAGGAAAGCAAGGGAGAAGCATGACAAAATGTAGGAGTCAGGGATTCAGTGGAAGTATCTGTTTGATTTACTGAAACACTGGGACTCAGTGGAAGATTTGAGGTATAAATTCCAGGGTGTTGTAATTAGAATGATACAACTGTTTGGATTGGAAGGGACCCTTAAAGGTCATCTAGTCCAAGCCCTCTGCAATGAGGAAGGAGATCTTCAACTGGATCAGGTTGCTTACAGCCCTGTTCAACCTGACCTTGAATGTTTCCAGGTATGGAGCCTCTACCACCTCAGCTGGGAAGATGGGTTATAAAAATTGCTTTGAAATATGATATTTTCACTTGGTTGGACAGGTATTGGACGGCACATACGGATCTCTCCCAAAGGACTGGATAAGAAAGAAGGGCTCACACGTCTGCTGTCACTGTGTTACTCAGTGCATGTCTGGTAGAAGTGAAGACCCAGTGATGCAGCCTGCAGCAGCATCAGCAAGAGTGACAGGGAGTGTTGTGTTGAATTTTTAACAGTGTCAGATAATGTGGAGAGCACTGAGTTTTCTGTTTTGTCTGCTCATAGAAGATGATGAGACGTCCAAGGGAAAGTGTGCAGCAGGTAGGGAGATAAAAAATGGTTGTGTTTCTATCAGTAATGGTAAGAAACACAACCATTGCAATGCTTGAGAACTGGTATTGTATTGAAAGAGAAAATTAAAACCACTGGCAGCTCAACTACTGATAAACCCACGAGATTATTAATGCCATTTAACATTAATTTTGGCTTTTCTTCTAATAGTCCAAGTACAAGCAAGCTAATTAAGTCTGGGAGGTTATTTTGTTACTTGATTTCAAAATTTTTAGGTGCTTTAGTTAGATTTTGGATATGAAAGTACTTGCAGACTCATATCTGCTGAAAGCAGGGATGAAAAACTTGAGTGTAGAATTTGGAAAGTTTTTGCGAAAGTGCTTGTCACTATGATAACTGTACTAATCACAAAAAGATAGGGATTGTTTTGTCAGGGTGACTTGATTTTCAGTGCTAACACACCCTGCAATTTAATTTCACTGTTTTCTGCCAGGAACAGAGACTAGTTAATTTTTTATTTTGGTCCATTTTTCCTTCTGGTTACAAATACATCTCAGACGGTCTGCCAAAGTTTAAATGATCATGTTGTTAGTAAGTGATTTCTTACTAATGGACGATTTTTCTTTTCCATTTGTCTATTCATTTCATTTAATGAATTTGTTTTTGTGACTCGTTTGTTCATTTGCCTCAGAGACAGGAGCATAAATAAGGCGAGAGCCCAAAACTCAGCTCTTAGAACTCTATGGAGTGTCTTTCCGGAAATGTTTGGGAGGCTGAGATACAAGCACACTGAATCTCATCAGTCTCTCTTGTTTCATCTAAAGAAATAAGGCTGAAATACAAAGCTTCTAACAGAAGATACTCTTCTGTTCATTTTACCATTTAATATGGGACCATGAGTCCAAGATAGGAAAAGAAGAATTTTGCTCTAAAATCTACAATATTGCTGAAAGCTGAGACCAAAAGCGGTAATGAAGAGAGCCACTGGTGTGATACAAGAGTTCTGCTATGCCTAAACTACTAATTCTTCCTTTATCTGATCTGTGCCACCTGGCAGAATTGGTAATTGGTGTTCTGTACAGAAAATAACTTTTTCTGGGAAAAATGAGGAATGCTGTCTTCTGTTCTTTTAGATGAAGATGCAACAAACATTTCTCTGACAGTGATGGTGTGTGAAGAGTCAACTGTATGTTAGAAATACTAACAATAAAAAATGCACAAGTGTAGTACTCTATTGGTATCAGTTCATACTGATATCACTCAAGTTATCTTTAGGAATTGAAAGTATGTGAATGGAGTTGGAAACACAACTCTTTTCTGTATTTGTTAAAAAATTATTTGAAGTATTACCAGAAATTTTCTTATGAAAATTAGATTAATAAAGAAGTGCCCTCACTTTTTAAAATGTCAAGGAGATTGAACTCCTCTTCAACCTTGGAGGTTAGTATAAAGGATTTATTTGGACTTTCAAAGGCCTTTGACATAGTGTCTCATAAAATTGTTAAAAAGCTATTCACCTGAAGTGCCATCATGGATTGCAAATTAAAGAAGACAAATGAAAATATTAATTTTCAACAGGACAAAATGTGATCAATTGTTTGTCCTGGGTGCCTCTAAGGACAAATCAGAAGTGGGCAAAAATAAAATATTAATCATGGTTTTGTGGAAAGAGTAGTACAGAGAATGCAAGTGATAGGAATGCATTATCTTTCATTGTTAGTCATACTGTGTTTGTCTCCCTTTTATAAATAGGAATTTGAGAAGGTAAGGGGGTGATAAGAAGCAGGAGATAAACCTTATGAGAGAAGACTGTGTTTTCTTCTTGTGGCTTAGACCTCTAGAACAAGTAAGAGATATTCTTTGCGTAAAAGACTTTAGAAAGGAAACAAACAACGTGGTAGAAAAAGCATGGTAAAAGTATACCCAGTAATTGATGCTACAGGGAACATAAATTTGTAGCTGAAATGAAAATGCAGGAGGGATTCACTGCTGTAAGTCATCACTCAATGAAATGAACAAAATCCTTGCCTTCACAAATATATCTGTGAATAACACTGCTGTGAAGCTTTTCTCTTATATTTCCTCCTCAAGGAAGGAGCTCTTTCCAAACCTGATATTGCTGAAATATATTTCAAGGCAGGGTGAATTTTTAGACCTTATTTTTAGAAGAGTCACATAACCTGCTTTTAGTTGTAGTCTTTGTCCATCTGATCACAGCAAATTCTGGTGTATTTACCCATACAGGGTGTTTTGTTCCTCTGAAGCATCTGGTATTGGCCACAGCTGGAGGTGAGATCAATGTTTCTCAGACTCAGCTGTGCTGCTTTTGAGCTCAGTGGGGTTGTGGATCAGGGAGCTTGTGGTGCCTTACAAGTCAATAGTCAGCAAGGAGTCAATTGTCTCTGGCTTGGCAGCATCTCAGCTCCTCCAGGACACAGGACCCACTGTGGTGATTGGCTGCACACGTGCTGAGTAGCCAGCAATTGCAAAATGTATGCCAAGCCCTGGTGGACATGGGCAGCAGGGCTGACCTGGTTTTACAGGAGGATCAAAATAAGGGATGTTGGGCAGAGAACCAAAGAGGATTCGCGGTGAGGAGGGAAAGTCAGAGAAAAAGGGGTGGACAGAGTTAAATGCAGAGGGAAAAGAAGAAAGAGAGACACAGAATGGAGGGAATTAGCAGTCCTAAGGAAAGCAGAATAGGCAGGCCTGAGGAGAGCCAAGCAGAGCATCAGGCACTTTAGTGGTAAGCAATTAACTTTCAGTGAATCCATTGTTTCCTTAAACACTATCCAATATCCTAGGGCTTGCTGGCTGAGTGCTTTGAACACGTTTATGTAAGGTGTGGAGTTGAAACATGACCTAAGCTGTTCAGATATACTTCAAAAATGTTTAAAGCACTCAGTCAGTTGGGTCTTAATTGATTCATCAATAGCTTGTGGGTCATGCTTAGTTCAGTCCAAGGTCTAAATTTAAGATGAATTGTTCCTGAGATTAGTTCATGAACCACTCTACTTTATTTTGTCTGTTATTCAAAAAGCCTCAAGATCCACCTCCTCTGAAGAGTCCTCAGTGCCACAAGCCTGTATTTGAAATGACTGAGAAATGTCCTTTCTGCCTACCTGCATGGTGTATCTTTCAGATACTTGTTTGTCTCGTAGGTGTGAGTGAATCGAATGAATAGCTGAATTGGTACTTGCTATTGCTGAGAAATACGTCTCTCTAAACTTACGGTACTCAAAATCTGCAGATTGTTGCATCACACTCACCTTTGCAGTTGGCAAAGAAGAAAACAGCAGCAGTATTTAATATACATGGAGGTCACAGAGGACAATTAGACTGTAATGCTTGTTCCATTTCCTGTATTGACAACTCAGTCATAACCTTGAAGGAGGGCTTCCTGTTTAACCTTGTGTCTACAAGCACTTAAGATGTGCTTCTGTATTTTTGATGTTGATTGGTAGATATATCTGCACAGGAAGATCTGTATTTAGGAGATGGGACAGGGACAGACTTTCTGAAGAGCTAATGTGATGACAGGTGAATAGTTGTTCAATGTCTTCTTTCCATTTCTTCAGTAAGATGCTGAATCTTCCTGTGAAAGTGTAGAACAAGAACCTTCTAAGCTATCATTGCCTAATTTCCTGAGCAAGGGTTTCATCTCTTTGTTTTGACTTCTGTTTCAGAGGAAAAATAAAATTGAGGAAGGAAATTTCACTGGTATAAAGCCCATAAAAATGCAGGCAGGTGTACTGACCCCTGCAGCTGGAATGGAGTGATGGAACAAGCTGGTATCCCCAAGTGTGGAGAAACATGGAGGGATATAAACTGGCTGCCTCATTAAGCACAGCAAGTGCCTTGTGGTGCCTACAGCTCATGAGCAGTGCTAGGTCCATTTCACAGCTAGTGTGGATTGTGTTGTAGAATTGCAGCTGTGTTGTCAGCTAAACCCTTTAGTTTACGAAGACAACTTCTACGTCATGCAAATGCTTTTGGAAATTATTCTGTTCGCATTGATGTTGTCCTTCCAAATGATCCACCTCATTTCATAGTATTGGTTTTTGTGGCTTAATGAACTGCATCCACTTGATAACGTTTTCCTCATGAAATCTGAACTGTATGTTGATAGTTATCTTTTGATGTATTAAAATATGCCCTTTTCACTGTTTTCCTCACAGTCATAAAGAATAGCTTTGTATTATTTTACATTTTAATAAAGGGTATGAAAAGTTTAGAGAGCCCTTTGTATTTCTGTAGCATTAGCAAAAAGGTCTTGAGAATGTTTCCATCGACAGACTGACAACTACTCGCATGCTCTACATTGTTATTTCTTCCAGAGCATAAATGATGTGTAATACAAGACACCAATCGCAATTTTAAATGAAAAATAAGTAATTATAAATAGTTTTCTGGATGACCAGTAGGTTGAAGTCTGTATTTGAATTCATCAAAGAACTCAGTGATAGATCTGCAATAATCACAACCAATTGCAAATGGTTTGTTAAAAAACCTGAGATTTCTTCATCATGTACCATTTTCATGATGAATAAATCAATCAGGTTTAGTGTTATGAGGCATCTTATACTGATTTTTATAGTGTATAAGCAGTTCTCACTGGTTTGGATTACTTTTTGCTTGCTCAAATCTGTGTGAAAGATTACTGTCTAAGTAGCTGTAGCTATATTGATACTTTACTTTACTTTACTTTAACATAAAAGAGCAGAAGGAGAAGCTTAAATATAAATGCAAGGCTAAAACTGAGCAAAAGTAAACCAAGGATAAATATCTGCAATTTCTAAGCATTTCTTTCTTCTTTAGGTAGGTTAATTCAAAGGTTAGAAATATTATATAAGGCAAGGAGGCAAAACAAAGTATCTAAATGCTAAATTTGTTCAAAGAAGTTACCTGCTATTATTCTAACAGATAGAAATAGTTTGTCAGGTTTTGATCTGTTAAAAGTAGGTGATAACTTGCACATTGTGTCACTAATTGTTTGCTGTCATAACACTTATGCTATTCTTTGAGCCAATTATTTGAGTGAACAGGAAAGTGAGATAATTTTAGAGGTTATTAGATACTGTAATAAGAAAGAACTCTTTGGAATATGCTCATGGGTCACCTCAAAAATTATCCTTGTAAAAGGCAGCGTGACTCCTTTTGAAAAGAAAGTGTTCTTCAAAGGTTAAAACAGTATTGACAGCTTCTATGATTCAATAACATTTTTTTTCAAGATAAGGCCCGCATAATTTCAGATGTTGCATGATTTTGCAGGATAAATGAATGTCAGAAAATGGAAAAGGCTCATTTTCTAAGTCTGAGTGGCAATTTTCTTATTGTGCTGTCATATGGATAAAGTGCTTGCCATTCTGAATTGTGCTGGCTCAAAAAAAATTTGGGCCAAGATTAATGAAATCAACGAAAATAATGTTTGTTTCCTTGGACATTTTATTGACATTCCTAAATGGCCTGTCAGATCTCTTTCCTGAGATCATTAGCTTTCTGATATGGTTTGATCTCTCATTTGAAGACCCCAAACTTCAAAGCTGCCCTTCTGCTGGCTGTACCTTGCAGCACCTTCTGAAGGACAAGAGCCCGCTCTCTCAGTAGAACTCATTAGAGAGGATAAACAGTCCTGGAGACATTAAAGTATCTTAGAGAAGTCATCAAACTGTATTCGTAACTTCAGGAATTGTAGTAGATCTGGGTGCTCAGGGTGGGGCTCCAACCAGGGATACGTTGAAGATGTGTGAGAGGTTAGTCTGTCTTGGCAGCTGGATGCTGAATGCAGGCATGGCCTCGCTGTGCTGCCCAGATGTGCAGAAGAATAGGCACTGTATTCAGAAAGGATCAGTGTGTACTGGGTGACTTAAAAACAGTAAAGTCAAGAGGAATTAATAGTCTAATTAAAAAGTAAGTTGGCTCTACAGGGATATGAGACAGGCCAGGGTCTGCCTAGCTTCAGCAATGAGGAGCTGAGATTAAATCAGCCTGAGCTGTTTGCCTGGATTTCATAGTATTTCATCGCTCTGCCACTGAAGGTAACATGGGTGTTGTTAATGTGAACCACATGCATCTGTAAGTGCTGAGCCTAGTTTGAAGGTATGGGGGTTAAACTGGGAACATAATATCCATCAGAGGGGGAGGGCAGGGATGCTGGGATGCCGGGCAAGTATGAGTGCAGTGTCAAAGTGCTTGCTGCTGCTGTCAAAAATGTCAGGACGGTCATAAGGATAGCAATACCAGAATATCACCTTGTTAGAGGTAGAAGTAGAATAGAATATTGCACTAGAATATTGATATCAAATAAACTGACACGCAGTGCATGTGTGCACCTATGTGGCTACACATACACGCATATAATTCTATTTTTTCAGGAATATCTAATATCTGTGTGCACCTATGAGGCAAAAATATTTATCTACGGGGGTTTGCATGATGCATCCAGGGCAAGCCCGTAAGGCATATGGACAGAAAAGTGAGTATTGGATATGGGTTCTTGCTCACACTGCCAAGAAAGCCTTTCAGGTCACACAGGGCTGGGCATAGAATTAAACTGTACACTGAAACCAGACAGCACGCATAACAGTATAATGTGAAATAAGAACTATTAAAATCAAATTTGCCCTTGACTGTTGTTATTTAACACATTTATAGCATATATTTTTAGAGGTGTTTCACACTCGTCTTAACTGCAGCTCCCCTGTAGAGCCACGGCATAATGTGATCTCAACCTCTCAGTGTTCTGTACCAAAGCAGACCATGATCCAATATAGCTGGGCATCTTCAGATGGAAGCAGATGTCCTAGTGTAATGGATGTGCAAGATAGAAACGGAGGCATGGGATAAAAAAGAGAATCCACTCATTTCTAATTTTCTGAATATAATGCCAAAGCTGGTGCTTAGCTGCACAGAGAGAACTCTAAATTTTGACAGGCTTTTTTCTCACATTTCTTGTGAGATGTGGGAAATCATGAATCTCTCTGTTTGCACTGGCCAAAGGGCTTCAGTGACAGCCCAATAAAGACAAAAGATGTATTTCTTATTAGAAAACATTTTCCTTTTCTTTCACTTTTTTTAAAAATATTTTTTCACATTTTCCTTGAAAGCTTGAAAACATCTTTTCCATATACTTTTATTTTTTGCTCTTTTTTTGAACTTCTGAACTTTTCTGAACTGCAATTTCTTCAGAGTTTGGCTAGCCTTCCAGAAGCAGGCGTGAATTCAGCAGCTGCTTTATTATCAAAACTGAAGATGTAATTCTGCAAATGAAGCTTGCAGAATGTCTGTTTTATGGCAAGTAAATCGGAAGCTCGAGACGGACAGGCCGTACCTACAACATTTATTTACAGAAGGCAGCAGAACACCAGGCAAACCGAAGTCTCAGCTTGTTTATAATAGCGAGGTTGTGTGTGCACAAGGCTCCCCGGTGCAGCGGTGACCCTCTGTGATGTGACGCAGAGCCCGAGTTTAGTAAATAGAGGGTTGGAGCCTCATGTACTGTGCCAGGCCCCCCTGTGTGCAAAGGGAACGTGTGACTGGTCTCCCTGCTGCTGTGATTGGCATCCCCTCCCACTTTATGCTGCTTTTCACAACGTTTTATTGTGCCAGTAACTGGAACATACATGGACAAGCTGGCTGTGGTGCAAATAACAACAATCAAAACCAGGCTTGGCCAGTAATACCTGGTAACTGCAGCCCATGTGAGTTTTGGTACTGTCAGACTTTACCAGATGTTTGATGTGCTTTAGGAAGATAAGAGTGGTTGTACTGGATCAGAGCAGAGATCCAACCAGCTTTGTATCCTGACTACAAAACTGGCCTGAAGAAGACGTGGGGAAGTTTACGAGAACAGAAAAATTGTTTTCCCTAGTATTTTCCCCACTTTATTGTGCTCTGTAGTTTAGGGTTTTCTTGAGCTAGCGATTGTATCTTTGTGTATACCAGCCTTCACTGCATCTTCAGTTACTTTTTAAAATTATTTTCATTATAGTTTATGAATAAAATAGATGATCATCCATTATTTCTGTATTTTTAATGTATGTTTCACTTCCCTCAAAACAAAATGTAATGTTTAGAGCCTAACAATCTGTAAGTTTTGGCTGAAATCTAAGCCTGTTAAAGCTAAATAAGTTAGGAAAAATAATTTACCTAGAGTGCCCTGGGTTTTTTTTTTTTTTAATTGAAACAAAGAATCCCTTCTAGAAAGCTTTTTTCTCAGTGCACAAAGGATAAGGAAAAGGAAATTGTGGACTGAAAAGGATAAAAGAAAGGAACCAGGCAATGGTCTGAGGGAAAAAATCTTCTATTTCACTAAGTGCATAGGACTGATCCTTGTTCTGATCTAATGTCTCTGAAGAGTGAGAGCTTTCCAAGGTACTCCAAAATGAGTGAAGTTGTTTGGTGGAGCAAATGCATACAAAACCAAGCTATTGGCCAAAAAAAGCAAATGAGAAAATGTGAAAAAATGAAAAATAATGGAAACTCTGCAGAGTAGCTTTTTTCTTCTTTGTCACATGATATTTTCCTTGTAAGAAATGTGTACCTTCTTCCTTTCCCCATTCTTAGCGGGAGAAACAGGGAAGGAAGAGAACAGACCCAGGCACACTGCTGCTTTTCTTGAAGACAGCCTGGTGCTGCTCCTGGTGATAGCAACTTGCAGTGTTATCTTCATGAATTTCACTCCTTCCTGCTTTGCCTTTCCCCTTCAGGCAGCAATTCCCCACCCTCCTCACAGGCTTGGGCATCTCACCTGAATTTGTAACCCATTCCTAAGCCAAGTCTTCAAAGATGGCTTGGAGTGTAGCAAGAGGTGCTGTTTCCCAAAGCACTGGGCAAACTCTCAGGAGGGGAGCTTCCGGCTCACTTAATATCTTTGTGGTGCCATGCTCTTCTTCCTGCCCCACCACTCCCTAGGTGTCACTTTCCTTTCTGTGTACTGTCATCAGTACTTGAAACTTTTACTCGATGAAGTCCTTAACTAATGAAGAATTAAGGAAGAAAATTTAAATGCGTAAGAATTTTTTGAAGTGTTGAGGTGTTAGTATGGTGGATGTCACTGAAGAGCCTCAGATGAGGATTTGCTGTTCAATTAAAAAAAACCCCAACAGTCTTTATTACTTGACAGTTGAAAATTTCCCGGGTTCCTTCTCTGGCTGCAAGCCCCAGGCATGTCTTAACTTCATATTAAGATGAGGTGTTTGCTAGCAAGTTTCCTCTGTCCATTCCTCTCTTTCCTTACCTTCTTTCCTTTCTTGTCTCCTCTCACTTGTTTTTTTGATGCAAAATTCAGAGTTTGTCCTGGATGGGAGCCCTTGCTCTCTCCTGGTCGTTGTCAGTTGTAGTGACCAGGGAAACAGAGCTTCTGAATACACTGCACATCAAACGAATTGCCTGGATGCATTAAAAAACAACTTTCTAACAAGCCTACCAAGGTTAATGAGTTTTCCTCTGGCAGTTGCAAATTCATTTTGCTCTCATCTTCCCCCTCTTCCCAACTTGTGTAATTTTAATCAAGTTTCTGTAAAATACTGTTCTAAATTGTTATATGCTGTGAGACTGATTATTGCTTACATTTAGAACGTGAGAAAGGACAAGGGAAGCTGATTTTTGCAATTTCCACAGGAGACTATACCCACTTTTTCTTAATCCTTGACACATAAGGTCACCAAGCAGAGAGCTATAATTTGAAAAGCAAAATAGGTACACTATTGCCTTTGACACAGCTAAGTGATTGGAAGCTAAACCATGGCCATCTCCTAACCAGACTGGCCTCAAAGATGAAGGAAGGCAAGCCCTGTTTTGTACTGATCTGGGCATAAATTTTGTTACTACTTACAATATTTGAATACCAGAATGTCTTGCCGAGTTTGTCCATTAAAACTATGTTGCAACCTCAGTCAGCCTCTAAATATCCTCAAACATCCCAGCAGTCATACACTGCCTCTGCTTGCTGACGTGCTAATATAAGCCTTTAGCTGTCATTTTGGTATTTTAATATTAGTCACTGCGCAGCTTACAAATATTTAGAGAAAATCCTTAATGTCAAATCTTCCTCCAACATAAAAAAATTTGATATTTCTCATTATGTATTTGTTTTTCACTGAGTTAGCTCCTTATAAATCCTTACCCCAATTTAAAAATCATCTTTTCACGCATTTGTAACAAATTTCTATTGATCTCTCTTTTGAGTAATTTCTTTCACAATGTCAAGGGTAATAATATATTTATTTTGGCATATACACCCTCCCTGCTGTATAAACACACGGTTTTAGGAAGATCCTGTTTTTCCTGTGTATGTGGGTGGACAGTGTCAGGCCCTAACCAGTTGAAACACCATTCAGAGTGAAGTAATTGGCAGGAACACCCCTGCGGGCTGTGAGCACACAGGTCTGACACAAAACACACACGCACTCCCCTCGTGCCCCTCCAGTGGCAGAACCCATCAGCAGTTCGCCTCCCAGGTTTTCCTGCCCCAGTTCACAGAGAGATGGTGAAAGCCGTGAGCTGTGGTCCAGCAGCACACCCAGAGCCTCCCGACTCCCTAATGAGCAGAGCACCTGGCCAAAGGTCCCTCCCCAGAGCACCAGGGTTTGGAGCACGGCTGCCCGGTGACCCTGAGCAGCCGCCACTTTGGTCCTCTTGAATCTTAATTAATAGGGTTCAGGCCACAAGTGAGAGGTTGAGGAGATTAAGTTGCTAACGCAGCAGAACCCATGAGCGTTCAGTTTCTGCAGTTTTGCACAGAAATGTATGTGTTGATGGCAAGACAGTCCGGGTTTTAAAAAACTCAGCAAGGAGCCAAAACCGTCCTGCCTTTACATTCAGTCTCTGGCGATTTCTCTGTAGATACACGCAGCCCGTTTAGCCTTTTTCTGTGTTACTCACCCTACACGGAGCATGGGGATAGTGACTGGTTGGTATTGTGGGCATGAGAAAAGTCAAGTAATAGCAGATTAATTTCATTGAGCTGTCCTGTTTCTTTCTCTATCCACCTGAGATTTGTTTCTTATGCCCCTACCTAGATGCTTTTTCTTGCATACAAACAACCTATACAACAGAAATGTACAGTCTATTAAAGAAAATTTAATGTCTGTTAAAAAACAAAGAGAAACACCTTGGTGTAAATTTTCCATGCTGTTGTAGCAGCATATTTGTGTGCACAGATATGTACCAGGAAAAAACCTATGTTTTTTTATACAGTGTTTTATAGTGTTATAAGAAACAACTGGAGTCAAACACACATAACTTAATTAAAATCTTATGTTGCCAATTCATAATATAGTACATATTTCTGAGTGGAATAATTTATTCATAAATTTTTCTCATGACACGTCAATTTTTATCCTGTATTATTACTATTATTATTATTATTATTTACCAGCATGCGTGCCTGATTTCTGCTTTCATTCCTAGTCACTCCTGTCTGACATCTCTGTTGCACTGCTGCAGCCCTTGTGAATGGCACACTGACACTTTTTGTTTGCCACCCTCAGTAAACTATGAGTTTACTGTTTACTGTTTTAATGAACAGCCTTCCCTTCTAGGCCTTCCATCATCCTAACCAACTTTTGCTTTGCTGGTTTTGTTTCTACCACATCCAGCTCTGAACAACCTTATTTCCTGCTTTACTGTGACCAAGTCAAATCTTGCTGAAATGCCCCATGCAGCAATAAGAATGGAGATGCTCATTATAACCACTAGGGCAATCAAGTTGCTTTAAAATTTTAGATAATACTGAATTTCAAACCTCTGTGGAGTGGCAGCTTGATTAAAAATTTTTTATAAGATTTTAGTTTACTTTGGTTACTTCTTTCTAAAAGTTTGAGCCGTAGATCATTGCAATAAATCCTTCCTTTCACTACAGCATACTTTGGAAACTGGTCCTGAGTGAGGTGCAGAGTTTGATTTAGCTGAGAAAAGTGATGATGTTTTTCAGCTGTAGTGGAAAGAGAGAAGACTCCATAGGGGAATTTCCTATATAGTATTAGCAACAGGTGGGTAAAGAAAAGCATTTTCAAATTTGCTATGCATTAATTCATCCTCTTGTGAGGCTAATAGACAGTAGAGTTTCACTGAATAGTTGTGAGTTCTTGACAAGGGGTTTCAAAGTAGAGACTGCAAAACCAAATATTTGGTACCTCGTACTTTCTGGAAGAATTATTATTTTTGGGCTTCCACAATTCCACAACTCTGTGACCTTCTTGCATGTGATTTCTTGATTTTCAATTACTATTTTTTACACAGATGGGCATGTCATTAGTTGTAAATTCTTTGAAGCTATTTTAAATTTATTTTTGTTTGTATTCATCTTGGATGAGATTCACTATATGTTTTCTTACTTGTATATTTTAGATTTCAAATTATAGGTAAAAGATGACATATATTATCGGAAAGTATTTCTGTCCCAGCCACAACTATCTGCAAATGCCCATAGTAATTGGAAGAACTTACATTATTAAGAAAAGTCTGAGATGGGTGAATGACTGAGGACAGAGAAAAGCATACCTATTTTTTAAATATAAGATGATATGAGCGAGATGTTACTTTAGGCACAAATTGTTCTGAAAAA
Organism: Gymnorhina tibicen; assembly: GCA_013399875.1. Classification (NCBI taxonomy): domain Eukaryota; kingdom Metazoa; phylum Chordata; class Aves; order Passeriformes; family Artamidae; genus Gymnorhina; species Gymnorhina tibicen. Next base: position 1,984,224 of record VXAZ01000256.1, read on the forward strand.
TACTGTTTGGAGTTGTTTATCATTTAGTAGTAATAACGCAATATGCAGAGGTGATATTGCTGTGATAAAAAGGTGAAGGAACAAATTCTGCCAGCTATTCTGATGAAAAAGAACCCACATATGTCATCCATATCCTCATATCCAGCTAGAAAAGGGAAATACAACATAATTTGGGTCTTTGACTGAAAACCACGATAAACCAAAATATTTAGGAGTGAGAGAAAAACATAAAGGACAAAGTCTGAGTATATGGATTTGAAAGACCAGACCTGAAGAAAAACATCACTCTTAGGATTTGTATCCGGGATGAAGCTAGAAAAGCCACTGTTTTCTGATATTTCAGGTGCAAAAGGATAAAATTCCAGAGTAAGATCTGCATATGCATCAACTTCTCAACTGAATTTTTACAGGGTTTTCTTGTAAGCAGACTTGGGCTTCCAAAGAAAGAAATTAAGAATAATAAATTTGATTGTACCAGCAGCATTCCTCAATGTATTTAATAGTCTGTTTTGGAGGTGTTTTGCTTGCATTTATCACACTCAGCAGACTTAGGAAGCTGCTGTTCCATAAGCCTCTCTTAACTTCCTCTTTACTCACCAGCTTCAGGGTTTCTGAGATAGACCAATCCATCTGCAAGACAGGCACTGACTTGCCATCCCCCTCTGAAAAAGCAGAAAGAAACTCAGAGCAGTCCTAGTCACGTTGGTATCAATGAAGTCGTGAAGCCAAAGTTTCATTTTCACCGCTGATATTTCAGATTATTCTTCCAGGTGAAACTGGGACAGTTGTCCTTCAGACTAGAGCTGTCTTTAAATTAGCATTAACAGCATCATTATGGCAACATAAAACTTAGCGCGGGCTGCTAAACCTGTTCAATTGTATGTTAGGCTTCTTAGATGGGTTTTATAACCTGCACTGAGAAACACAGAGACCTATCTCTGCTGCTGGCAGTAATGTGAGAAAGTGATGTAGGATATTTTGGTTATACTGGATGGTAACTGCACCACAGACATATCCTCAGGCCCTATAGGAAAGTGATGTCTCCTACCACAGATCCCTGGCTAGGAGGAGAAATATCCCTCTTTTCTCTACATGTCTTGGAGAGGAATCTCTGTTTGAAAATATCCAATAAATTTCTCTGTTCCTCTAGGGAGGAGTGACTTTCCAGTTTTTAAAAAATTTTTTAATGAACTGGTTTTTAAGCTCTGTTCAATTCATTGCTGCTGGTGGCTTGGAGATGGTAATGTTTCAGTTCTGATCTCAACAGGGTGAGCTCACCCAGGCAGTCACAGTATCTGTCAGGTTGCTTGGGCTTGACAGCGCTGTTCCATAGTTTCTGTTACTTTTTATTTATCTGATTAATGTTTTAAGAAAGATTTAGGTTGTCCTCAAGGAACTTCTCTGTAATCGATGCCATTGCTGCTGATCCTGTTAGCGCAGAGAGCTGCAGACTGCAGCATGCTCTGTGTTGAGATCCCACCTCTCAGGCACAGTGATTTGTAATTAGCTTCTGAGCAGGCCAGGTGAGGTGTCTGGCCCTTGAGGGCTGTTTCTCCTCGACAGCAAAAAGTTATTTAGCAAATTAGTGCAATACATTGAATTTTTTTTCCCACTGAGGTGATAGGCATAAAACAAATGTCTTTCATTTCACCTATGCAGGATGGTCATTACGGCTCTAGATAAAAACAGTATTAATAAAAAGAGACAGTTATTGCCAGCTCAGCTGCCAAAAGGGAAAAGGGGTCAATATGGTCCTTTTTTTATCACCCATAGGCTATTTTCTCAAGGCTGTCTGTACAAAGGAAAACATAACGTTTCAAATTGTTTTTCTGTTTCTTATTCTGTATGATGTCATGCATTATCAAGGAAAGGCCACTGCACACCTGACAACACCTAACTGTATAGTCTCTTTAACATGATTCTCTAGGGTATTGTCTTCCATACTGTGTATCTAAAATACGGCACTGCGTTAGTTTTCTCTCTCGTTTCTCTTGTACCAGCTGTGAGTAAGATGTATGTTTTTCCTCTTGCACTTATGCTGTTAAGGATGATAAAAAGCACTGTGTGGGGATTCTCACAGTAGCATGAGGAGCTAGATAAACAAGTATTCAAGGCCAGGTTTGGAGAGGCTTTGAGCAACTTGGTCAAGGGGGAGGTGTCCCTGCCCATGGAACAGGGTTTGGAACTAGATGATTGTTGCACTGACCGCTAGGCCGCCCGGAGGCCTGGCAGGCAACAAGTTCAGGTGCCTCGGCAGCAAGGCAAATAGAACTTCCTCGGGTGGCAAAAGCTCTCCAGGGAGCTGTCTGCCCTTGGCTCGCTAGGGAGCAGGCTGCAGTGGGATAGTTGCTAGGCAACAGGCGAGGGCGAAGAAGCAAGAGAGTGACCTCCTGATGCTGTAACCCCAAAGCTTTATTCTCTGCCCTCGGGAGGACAGAAAGAACGTGTAGCAACAACGACAGCACATAGGAAAGGCGGGGTTTGGACTTTGCTGGGCACGTTAAACCAAGGGAAAAGGGGGAGGAACAAGGGAATACTCCAATAGGAGAATGACGAGGGGTGACAGGGAACAAATCACAAAGGGTTAGGGGAGGAACACGTTTGAATTAACCAATGGGGAAGCGAACTGTACAGAACTCTCTAGAACTTATCACATAGGCAATAAAGCACATGAATAAACATAGAAGTCTGAACCAATAAACATCGCGGGAACAAAGGAGCTTCTAGAAAGGAAGGAGGAGATGCCGTCAGGGTGACACCCAGTGGGAGGTGATCTTAAACCTAGGTCCCGCCTTCAGGTCCGCCCCCAGGGTCGGAGTCCTGGGCTGGAAAGCCCACCCACTGGATGTCACTCAGCCCCAAGGTGGGCTGGCCCACCGTGACATCGTCTTCAAAGTCTCTCCCAACCCAAGCCATTCTATGATTCTGATTTTGTGTATCAATGTGATTTGCAGACAAAGGTAATTTCATTAAAATTGTCACTGTCCTCTTTCAAAGAACCAAATAAAAATGAAGTGCAACTTCTGAACTGCTGAGGCGGTCACTCCTTGTGTAAAAAACCATAAGGAGAACCCTTACAACACATGAGAGTGGTGGCTTTTTCTCTTTATATCCAGCTTTTCCAGTTTTGTCTGGCATTCAGCATTATAAGCAGTTCTGTTAGAGGAACAGATGTGCTAGAAAGTAATAAAAGACAGAGGGTTTCACTTTAGGTTACTGAACTGAGTATGTGTCATCTGGATAGTCACGATAGGTTATCATCTGATAAGTATTTGTCTGCCTGTTTGAAAACAGATGGGCGATATAGCACTGTTCCTTGGAGGAAAAAGTGTTCCCACTTCAGAAACTTCATTTGGCATTTTGTATGGAAATAAAGCAGTCACTCTAGATGATATCAGAAAAATATGCTACAGCACTGGCCTGGTGAAGCTGGAGGGTCTGAGCCAGTGGAAAATTAGGAGGAAACCCTTGCAGAATAAAAGTCTGAGAGATTTACTTGTTTCCATTTGTTAGCATTAGCCAAAAGCTTTGCCGAATGTGTCATGCTTGTAAGATGAGTGAAAATATCTCCAGGTGTCAGCACTTCATCCCCTCCACCCCTCACCAGGATTCTGTTTTTATGAGAATATTTGCCTTGGATTCTGGGTTCACAGCTGCGGTGTACATTTTCATATGTATTGCCCTTTGTCAATAGGACAGCTGAGACCTTTGGGTGTTTCACCAGTAAAAGCTAAACTTTTCACAGTAACTTCCAGCTCAAATTTTATTCCAGTAGTTCTTATTTTGCTGTAGATCTTCTAGGATCCTTGAGCAGAGTAGAGACTTTTCTACAATACCTTGCTCTAGCAAAAAGCCCTATCATGACAGAGATCAAGCCATGTACCATACTATCAATGTCTTGCTTCTAAATGCTTTTATTCAATAGCACGTGACTACTTTGATTTCCTTTCCTTCAGGATTATTCCTCTACTGAGAGTGACTATGCTCAGTCCAACACAGCAAATGATTTTGCCTTCAGTTGTTTTCTGCCTGTGTGCACAGAGATCTAGTTACAAGATGTATATATAGTGCTTTATGAGTTTTCCTTCCATAGCTTCTGAAGTCATTATCGTAAATGGTGACTCTCATTGAGGACTTAGAAAGAATGACAGTTCCTGTGTACGTTCAGATCAAGTTGCAAAATCCTCGTGAAAGTTGCTAGGTTTTCTTCTCTCTTCCTATGGGAAAAGTGTTCTTTAACCTCAGCTCTTTAATGAATGATAAACCTTCACCTGGATTCCTGTCTAAAATAATTTCTAGCTAACTCATATTTTCTACTTATCAGCTGACCTTCATCTTATGTGGCTTTTTTGCACTTAGCCCTTATGATAGCACTGAGATTTTTGTAGAAGACAGAAATGATCTGTTTTACTCAGGAGTTAAGAGAGACATGAACAGAGTTTTTCAGTGACTGACTCAAAACCATGGAAAGCGTTTTTTGTAACATCTGGTTTGACACCCTCCCTCCCTTAGAAGTTTAATTTGTCCAAGAATAACATGGCTTTCTTGCTGTTGTTTCAGTTTAAACTATTATAGCAAATCTTTCAAGTTTCTAAAGCAAAACGTCAAAACAAAGTATTCCAACATCCAGGAACAATTAATTTTAAAAGTGGTATGGTATTCCATTTTTAGTGGAGAGGTCGAGCCTATAATTAGTTAATTTAGTATGAGTTATGAAATGCCCACCTGTGTTTAGAACTCTACCTCAGCCAGAAGCTCCCTCTTCAGTGTGTGGTGCCACTGAGTCTGACAGTTAATTGACTCGTGTTTCACCAGTTAATTGACGTCTGTTTCACAACATATTTCTAGATACTCCACAAGATACTCCACCATTACCTACGAATGCTACATTAGCATCTGAGAAATTCCATCTGCAGCAGCCAGCTCTTTAGGTTCTTTGAGCTACATTTTGGTATATTTTACCAAGCAGAGAGCTAGAGAAAATGGAAAACCTTAAAACTTGGTTTGAGTAAACAGCTCTCAGTATTTTTCCAGTACGCATGTGGACTTTCAGGCTGAAGTGATGAAGGGAGGTAAAGAAGCTGAATGTAGTGTAGCCTGCTTTGGGTTCTGAGGCAGAGCAAGAGTGTCTTGTGCCAGGGGAGATAGTGCTGTGCAAGCCTCTGTCAAAGTAACGTACACTTCAGGGAATTTTATAGATGCACATGAATAAAAGAATGACTTTGGAGCTTTGCTTTGGGAAATGGCTTTGTAGTGCTTGCTGATATTTGACAATGTCCCATTTTTTTCCTAACATCTGTGGACTCCAATTTATTCTGGCAGAGTCCTAATGTGAAGAGTTATGCATGTTTGTAAGCAGGACATAGAATGTGATGCTGAAATTATACAAGAATTTCCTTTGTATAGAAAAGACTTTGGTGATTACAGAGAAATAAAAATAGAAAAAGAAATTCAGAATCTTGAAAACAACACAGATAACGTGGAAAATAAGGACTTCACGAGCTTTATGTTTTCCTTTGGAAATGCTTGTTACTGCAAAGCCTATATGCATAGAGACTAATATGACAATTAACCTTGCTTGGGTCAAGTGCAACTGCAGGAGAGATGTGATCGCTCTTGAGTACTTGATGGTAATTTGTTTCATTGGAAAGTGCTGTGCTGTAGGGGCACTGGGGAAACCTCGCTTTGATTGTAAGACTCTCCAGCCTAGAGCAGGCAAGACCTTGGCCCTTGGTGCAGTGCCTCGTAACTTGTTTGTACTCCCTGAACTGAGGACAACAGAACTGAGTGCAGTAAATGAATATGCATCTGGCACATGAGTAGATCCAATTCCCTTGTCACAATACTTGTGACAGCAGAATGATCAAACTTACAGAAGAGATATTTGTTAGGACTGGTGAGAAGCAGGCACTTAGTACTGACTGAAAGGCAGTACAGATAAAGATGCTGAATTTGAAAACCTCTGATAAAAACCCCACTGAACAGTAGGAAGCATTTAACAATCACTGTGCTTAACTGCCCTATCATCGTTTACATAGAGAGCTGTTCAAAAGAGAGGATAGAATTACAATGGGGGAACCTGGCAAAATCCTGAAAGCCGCTCTTCTTTTAGCTTCCAAGCAGAAATGCATCTGGAATATACATTTCCACATTGTTCTTTATAAGGCTTTGATTTTGAATTCACATATGGTACTTAATTTGCATTTTTCATACAGTCATTAAAGCTTGGTGAACTTGAAAGGTCTAGAAAAGTATTCAAAGGCTTGGATACTTCCCAGAAATGTATTCATGCTGTACTGGCCTGGAAATCTGGCATAAAATCTGCAGCTTGGATGCTGACCTGGGATTTCAATTCTTTCATTTTGAGGTATTTTAATAACAGAAGGCTGCTTCTCAGGCTTGTTGTATGTTTTATGCTACTTCTTATTCCTGTGAATCCTTTAGCTGTTGGTACCATTTTGATCACATTTCTAGCAGAGGCCAAATACAAGGGAATGTCAAGAACAGGGAGTTGCAGGAAAAAAACCCCGAGATCAATGTACCTTGAAGAGAAAGCAGCAGATTTAGGGCTTGAAATTACCCCGGGAAAAAAAAGCTGCCCTCTTGATTCTTAATCTATACAAGAAAGCACAGGTCCTGTCCATGATAAGGTTGACCGCAGAGTCCTGTCCACGTGCAGGAACTGCCGTGGAGTTCAAAGACTTGCAAGAAAGAAAGAACAAAAGCCAAAGTGTTCAAATGAAAGATGCTGAATTATTTTCAGAGGAATGCACAAGATCACGGGGATTGTTTCTCTTAAGGTGGGATTTACTCTCAAGTGGACACCTTCTGGTACTATGCAGAGTGCAACAACCTGGCCCAGCCGCAGGGAAGCTGCCTTTGCCGGGGGAAAACGTTCAGCTGCTCAGAAGATGTGTCTGCTGAAAGCAAGTCTTAGAGCGTGCATCTCTTAGAGATGTAATCTTAGTTTCAGATACCAAAACAAACCACAAAATGTCACAAGGGAACTCTTTCTTTTGGTTCTCCTTTCTTATAAAGGAATAAATTATTTCAGATGAGAGGAGCACTGTGATAGCCGATGGGAGATGCAGTAAGGCTTCCTCCCCTCCTCCCATCATACCCCCCATCCAGGGGCATTGAAGTGCAGAGAGTCTTTTGTTCTACTTCTTCCTTTTCCTTTTATCTGTGCAGCTGTGTTCTCCATCGGATACCATCATGCTGCCAGAGCTACTCCTCACAGTGGGGGTAGGTGATTTGTTAACTGCTTGTTTTGGAGTAAACTACTTGGTCATGCAAGTTAGTCAGCCTGACAAAAGAACAAAAGAAAGAAACTAATTGGTAATTATTCCCTGTACGCCATCCCTCCTCTCGATTTATAAAAAGGGATACTTCTACAGCAGTGTTGTGTACCTATTTAATCACTTACACCAGCTGATGAAATAAAAGCTCTTGTCCCTTGGCCCCCTGCAAATTATTCTTGTTAATTATTTTTTAATTATCCTTCCATCATTGCTCCTGGTGCCACTTTCATAGTTTCTACATCAGTGGGTGCAGACACTACAAATCTGAAAGCTTACCACAGAGAAGTGTCGCTGTTGCTGTGCCGGCTCCAGAGGAGCAACAAGCGGTGGAGAGTGGCTCGGGGGACTCCAGGGAAACCTTATCTCCCTGCTTTGTTGTAGGTGAGGTTCCCTTGCTGGCACACCCTCGTGCAGGCGCGGATCGACTCGTGCGCCGGGACACGCGCGCGAGTGCGCACACGCGCTCATTAATTAGCTACACTCTCACATTAGCGAGTTAATAACCGAGCGTTTTCAGGGAGGCTGACAACATATTAATCAGAACCACGTTAAACAGATGGGGACATGGTATCACTCCCTAATCCAGACCGGGAAGAAAAGGCCCCCAGTGTGGTAGAGGAGATTGCAGATTGCAATGCTCCACGGTTGTTTTCTAAGGGATAAAAGGGATGGATTAATTTTTGCTGTTGGACAGGTGCAGTGGAGAAGTGAACATTTTGCTGTGCTGTCTACCTGCAAGTATACAGAACCTGTGGTCACAGAATATGGGTCCTGGTGCAATTTCTCTGTCCCACATAACTTCCCATTTTAAAAAAAATGTCAACAGAACTTGCTGGAAGATAAAGAGTGAAGTAGAACTGAAACCCTAAATGTGGATGTACAATTGAGGGAAAGGGAAGGAAGTGGAAAATAATAAGTGTCTTTCCCCAGGGGCTGGAGATATTAAAACCAAAGTATTTTCAGCCTGTGTGACCAAACCAAGTCACGAGGCAAAGAAATAACGAGACACAGTATTTGCATCAGAGTACTTATTTATTCCCTCAACAGCATTGTTTTCCCCCTGGGCAAATTGCTTACAAACATATATTATATTTCACTGTTGTACCTCAGTATTAGTTGGCAGGTGGCTCATGCAAGGAAGTTCAGCCTCTGGTCTGCCTGCAATGATTCACCATACACTTTACCTGAGGAGTGGGCTTGCTATATGTGAGCCATACTTCGTGCAGAGTTTGATGGTTTTGTTATTTGATAAGAACTGGCACAGTTAACTTATGATGACCATGAGGTACTATCCCCCTTCTGTTTGCATGGAGATCGCTTAAACTGGGAAATTTTACATATTTCTCTGTTACATTTTAGCAAATAATTTTGCAAAGGATGGTCTGCCTTTCTGCATTCCCAGCTCCAGAGTCTAGAGGATATTTTGCAGGACATTTTTCATAACTAAAATAATCACTTTGCTTGGCCTCGTAAAAACAGAAACTGGGATAAACCAAAATACTCTTAGAGCTGACATTTTTGTGTTGAGTTTTCACAGAGGACACAGGTTACTTACAGTGTTGTGATGGGTTGACCCTGGCTGGATGCCAGGTACCCACCACAGCCTCTCTATCTCTCCCCCCTGCAATGGGACAGGGTAGAGAAAGTATAACAAAAGGCTTGAGCTGAGACAAGGACAGAGAGAAATCAGTCACTGATTATTGTCATGGGAAAAACAGATTGGACCTGGGGAAACTAATTGAATTTATTACCAGTCAAAATCAGAGCAGGATAGTGAGAAAGAAAACAAATCTTAAAAACACCTTCCCTTCACTCTCCCTTCTTTCTGGGCTCTACCTCTTCCTTCAGTGGTGCAAGGAGCTGGGAAAGGGGTTATGGTCAGTTTATCACATATTATTCCTGCTGCTGCTAAGGGAGAGGAGTCCTTCCCCTGCTCCAGTGTGGGGTCCCTCCCACATTGTTTGTGAAGACACTTCTTCACAAACTTTTCCAATATGAGTCCTTCTCATGGGCTACAGTTCTTTATGAATTGTTCCAATGTGGATTCCTTTCCATGGGGTGCAGTCCTTTAAGGACAGGCTTCTCCATTGTGGGTCCTCCAAAGTGACACAAATCCTACTAGGAAACCTGCTCCAATGTGGATCCCTCTCTCCGTGGGTCTGCAGGTCCCTGCCAGGACTCTGCTGTAGCATGGGCCTCCCACAGGTTCACAGCCTCCTCTCAGGCATCCACCTGTTCTGGCATGGGTCTCCTCCATGGGCTGCAGGTGGATCTCTGTTTCAGAGTGGACCTCCATGGGCTGCAGGGGGAAAGCCTGCTTCAGTGTGCTCTGCACCACGGGCTGCAGAGGAATCCCAGCTCCAATGCCTGTAGCACATCCTTCCCCTCCTTCTGCACTGACATTGGGGTCTGAATAGTTGTTTCTCTCACATACTCTCACACCTCTCTTCTCTGGATGCAAATACTTTAGCACAATAACTTCTTTTTCCCCTCTTAAAGATGTTATCAGAGATGCATTACTACTATCGCTGATGGTCTCAGCCTTGGCCGGCAGCGAGTCCCTCTTGGAGCCAGCTGGCATTGGCTCTGTTGGATATAAGGGAAGCTGCTCACCGCTTCAGACAGAAGACACTCCTGTAGTTCCCCCTCCCACTACCAAAAGCTGGCCAAGTAAACCCAACACAGTCATCCCTTCACTGCCTTTGGAGGCCATGAAAGCATCACATCAGCTGTTTTTGCTGGAGGAGTAAAGTCACAGGAGCACCTGTTTGAAGGGAACAGAGCTGCCTGCTGACTGCTCAGCATTACATGATGCACATCCATTTAAGGTCTGACTAACTCAGGGCCACAAAAATATCCTTTTCATAATGTGATATGAGGTGGATGAGGAGCTGCAGCACTCTAATCAAGCATGATGCTGATGTTTGCTATGCCCGTGATGCTGGTCATCTCAGGTTGTTTTCCTTGTTAAGTTCTTCCATTAGTAAGGTTCCTCAGTATTTAAATAGCTGATGCCCACATCAGAAATTATGTACAGCCTCAAACTCATCTATACGGTCTCCAAATATGGCCTTGGAGATTTGTACCTCGATCTGCCTTTTAAATGGATAAAAGATTTCTTAAATATTGGAAACCAGGCAGAGTTTACAACTGCTTTGGTTTTCTTGCTGCTATGAAGGATTGAGTTCCCTTTGTCCTTTCAAATTTTTCCTCGCACAGCTCACATTTGTCAAAAAACTTAGTCACAGAGTCATTTCTCTCAGGAAAATCCCAGGGGCCAGTCCTAGCATTTAGTAACACAATGAAGAGAAATTGGCAATGTTTAGACTTTCAGGTGGAAACCGGTTTGTAGATTCAGAGTTGGACAGTCATGGTAAGTTTCCACAAAAGAAAGGAGAACAGTGATTATGAAGAGCATACAGGAGATGGTAAAAGGGTGAGGAGGTAAATACAAGACATGGGTCAGAGGAAAGCCTATTACTTAGTTCTGAAATGGTGGCATAAACCAACCTCTCGTGTACTGGAGGTAAAAAGGAGAGGTGGTAAAAGTGCACACAGTACATAAGAAGCAGAAGAGTGAAATGTGTGATAAGGTAGGTATAGAAGGAAAGACTAATTGTAAATGACTTGAGATTCTTAGGATTTTTGTTGCCTCTGTAACAATAGGTAACAAATGAAATGCAGATGAGTGATTTAGTGAACAAATGTTTCTGGCATATCTACTATGCCAGCAATTCAGCCTACCTGTGATTCAAAACCAGGTCCGATCTACATTCATGATCAGAATATTTTAAATCCAATTAACTAACCCAGATGTAATTATTGATGTAATTACTGTTGCTGTCTCCTGATACTAAAGGATGTGTACAAGACCAAGATACATGGCTCAATATAGACCTTAACTCTAGAAGAGAAATGAGATATGGAAACAATTGAGTAATTTTGGAATTCATTATTTATTGTGAATGTACACAGCCAAATTTTTCTTGGGATAAAGCCACTGCTGTCAGTTTAATTACATTGGGAGTAAATGTGACCCTCCTCAAGCCTTCTGTAAGTGTACAGTTTCTATTAAAGTTGTAACAGATCAATCATGAAAAGGTCTAGGCAGAAAAATCGGTAGGTGGGTAATAAAAAAGATAAAGGACACTGAAATGAATGGAATGACATGTTGCAGGATATTAGCTTTATGAAAACAACTTTGTCCAATAGGAAATGTTAGGTAGTGGCATGAGACTGGAACAAGCAGAGAGCCCCTACCTCTGACAAAAATGATTGGTGCCGTTTCTAGTAAAAAAATACTGTGGTGGAAGTGGCAAGTGTTTTCAGTGAGAGATGCTCTTTTACGATTAGAGTTGCTTAAATCAAATTAAATGGACATATCGATTATGCAAAATTTAAGGATTATCCATCCATCAAAAAGGCGATGGTCAGACTTGCATTTAAATTGCTGAGCTGGGGCCTACACAATGTGTTTCTGGTTTGGAGCTGCAGCACAGCCCAGTCAGCACCCTGTGCTCTCTGCTGCAGCCTCTACTTGCCCTACACCTGCTGTTGCACAGTGAGCATGGCTGCAGTGTGATTTGAATATGCTGAGTGCCACGGAAATGCAAAATAAAGTCAAAATCAGCTTAACTGTATGAATTACTAGGTTTGCTTTGAAAGCACTTATTTTGCTGGAATTTGTGTGTGCTCTTTGCTGGCTGTGGAAGAACACGTTGTCCTTGTGATGCCACACATTCCATTTTGTTCTCGCTGTGCTGCACCTGTGGGTGGAGGGGAACACATGCCATTTTCCTGGAGGAGAGCTGAGCAGATTTTTCTTGCAGCAGTACTTGGTTTGTTTTCAGCTGTGCTTGTCTGTAAGTGACCATATTTATTCTGTCCCTGCATCTCCTTGCTCCTTTCTCTTCTAGACCCTTTTTCTACCTGAGGCTTCCCTTTACCTTTCACTACTGCTACCATTGCTATCCTCTTGCACTACCGTCCTTTGCCTTTTGTCTGTCTGGTTCCCTTCTCTTTCATTCTCCAGAGGTTCCCTCACTCGTACTCAAAATGAATAGGTCAATCCTCTCTATTATTTTCTGTCTTCTACTTGGTGGGTCTGAGACCTATCTATCAGAATAGATTCTTTGGGATGTTACCCAACTGCTTTTACGCCTCTTTTCTTAGTTTTTCTACTTTATTAGACCACAGCAGTAGATGCTGGGCTTCCTCCTTTTCCTACTCCTTTGCTTCCCTGAGAAGCACCAATTATGTTTTTTCCTCATTACTCCCTTGTATCTGGTGCTACCAACAGTTCACCCAGCTCCTCCTAATCAGATTTTCATCCTAAATTTGGTTTTGGCCACTCCCTCTCCACAGTGAATTGACTATTGTCATAACTAACCTGCAGACACCAGTGAGGCTGGGCTTCTGATGAAACTCCTGTCTCACTGTATTTGCCTTCCAACTTTGATTCAAAGCTGTTTCTAAGTCATCAGAAAGGACGCATAATAAAAATGAAGACCTGTTTAATTATTTTCTACAGAATAACTGTGGGAGGAAGCTTTGAACAAAATCAGCAGAGGACAGTGTCCTAAAACCCCTGCATATTGAAAATCTTGCCAGTGATACATCTATTATTTTGTACATAATCCTAAGTGTTATGGGTTTTAAAAAAAATCCACATTTGTTTATTTGTACACCTATTTGATTGTTTATTTGATTGATACTATTGGATCTGCCTTGCCAAGGTGCCCAAACTGTTATTACTGTAATCTGGAATACAACCAGTGCACTGTGATGGTGATCCTTTTTCTTTAAAACAGTGGATTCTTACTCAGCTTGCCCTGCCCACTGTACTGTTGCTTTTTGATAATTTGAAAATGGTCTTTGTGGAATTATGATGAGGGAATGTGGAAAATAATGGGTGTACCATAGCTTCCTTCTGATGGTAATTAACTTTCTTTAAAGGAAGGTGGGTGTACTGCCTCATAATAAAAATCATCTTTAGGAATCACAAAAATGAAAAGAAATTCCTTCTTTCTCAAGACTCAACTTTTCATCTCTAAAACATTTTATTCTCCCTAAATAGCCTAAATATGTGCAAGAGGGATCATTACTAATACATAAGAAAAGTAAATGGAAACATAAAATAAATTCTGATATTCCTAACACTTATGTAAATTGAGAATAGCCCTATTGATTTAAACTAAGTGGTTCTGTATTGCATTGGAATAAATGAGTTATATGTGTTAAATGAGTTATTTGCTAGAGAGAAAAGGGAGCTACCCAGGACCTCCAATCATCCAATTTTTATTTTTTTAATGGAGTTTTCTTCTCTCCACAGCTCGTTTTTACTGTTGTTGTTGCTTCTTTAGTGTAGTCTTAATGATGAGTTTACAACATTTATGTTCATTTGCATGGCAGGGAGCTGAACTGCCACAAGAAAGAATTACATCTTTGGGGGAGGATTAACAGAAGAAGCTGGGTCATAGAAAAGGAAATCACTTGTTCAAACTGACTCAAATATCAGAAAATGAGATTAAAAAAATTGTGATGGGCACATTACTCTGTACAAATGTTCACCTCGCACTTCATTTTTTTTTCTGCTGTCAGTCTTTCTTTTATTTCAGAATAATGCAATGAATTTGTTGCAGATTTATATATTGACTTAATATATATTTTATATATTTGATTGTAAAGAAAAAAACCTACTTAAGTCCTGATTTAGCCATGAATGTGATATGGGCCTATTACATTGTCTGAGACCTTATAAAAGCAGATTGCTGACAGATAAACAGAACTTTTGTGAAACTAAAAGCTATATTTACAAGCCCATTTTCACTCATTACATGATGAACAAGTACAAAAATATAAGTATAGGCCTAATTTTAAAAGTATGCTTGCATTCAGTTAAACTATTAATGTCCTTAAAAACCTGAATGAATTGAAGCTAAATACAGAGCTCCTATTTTTGTTAAAATCATGTGTTTGACTCCTAAGACAAATGGAGAGCTTTGCACCAATGTCAGCTTTGTGTACTCAGCTGCACATTGTCATGTTTATTATCTAACTTCTTTTGACTGAATGGCCTTTAAAATATTGGTTTTATTTGTAAGGGGAAGGGAAAGTTGGATGATAGAACCATAATTTACAAAATCCCGATCCTTCTAATAGGGTAGAAGTGAGTAAAAGAAAGTAGCTTCCTTTTCTAATAATCCAAGCCTTCCTTTCCCCCCTCCCCCACTGTCTTTTACAGCCTTTTATTTCTTTCTGTTTAAAAATCCTCTCATTTTTGTTTCTAGACCACATAAGTGCATCTCTGCCTATCAGACCTCCTCCCCCTGTGTTTATGCATCTGGCATTTTAGGCTTTGGTTGTGTAATGACAGCTTCTGCAAACAGCAGACAGATCTCTGAATTTACAGAATGTCCACAGTGAATATGCCTGTTTTTCTTCCTCTGCATAGCTCAGTTTCTGACTGGTGTTATGTGAAGATGGGATTCTGGATAGTAGCAACCACTGCTTCCACTCACTTAAGAGAGAGGATTTATTTTCCTCTCACATTTCTCCCAAATAACAGCTAATTTTCCCAAGAACAGCACTATATGGCCATTCCCCAGGTACAACAATTATGTATCTTCAAAGTGTCTATTACATTACAAATGTGAAAGTTTTTTACACAAACTGTAAAATGATATAATCATGGTAAATATGGCTAGAAGGGTCCTTGAGAGGTCCTATTCAGTCTTCCATTGAGACAGATTTAGTTATACTGAGAGACTTTCTCATATGTGTTTGCATATTCTGTTCTTAAAAGTATCCCAGTCAAGTGGGTCACTTTCCTAAGTGCTCCTCTATACTATTGCCTAATTATCCTTCTAATTATAGACATTTTTTACCTCTTGTGTTTACCTTACATTCCATTTTCTTAATTTAAAACCATTACTGATTTTCCATTCACCAGTGAACACAAAGAACATTTATCTTTTAAATATCTGGAAATTGTTACCATGTATTTTTTATTCCCCAACTCAGTAAACTGAACTTCTCCTTTTCCCATTTTTCTTCAAGGGTCTGTTTCCTCTGCTTTTGATTTTTTTGTTTGTTTTTCGTTTTTTTTTTTTTCCTTTGTTATTGTTCTCTTTGGATGCTTTCTGGTTAGCTTCTTTCTTGAGGCTTGGTGGCCAAAAGGACACAATGTTGGTTGTGCTGTAACCTCTCTGAGGTATGTGGGAAGCTTGCATGAAAGAAGCTCCATTGTACAAATAGGTGGCCTGAAATGAAACAGGGCAGTGAAATGATAATGTTGACTTTGGGCAGTTCCTGAACCTTTTAACTTTGTGGATCCTTTTTGAGAATGTTTCTGTTTAGATGGAAAATCTCTATTTCATATTTATGTACCTAATAGTTCGTGCATTAATGGTTTGCACTTGTCTGTACTGAATCACATGCATTATATGTTTTTACTCCACTGACTTTTAAGGACCTAATATTTGAAAGTATTTACAGTTCTGTATTCCTGCATTATTTTTCTACCCAAGTGTGTGAACCCAAAAGCATGGGATGAACTGAGCAAAAGTCTTGGAAGATTCTAAGTTTTATATGAGACAAGTCATAATTTCCTTGGGATGACTTATACTTGTTATTGGAAAGAAACTTGTCATGGGCAAGTATTCAACTAGATGTAGCCCAAAATCTTATTCTGCACACTAAGGCACCTGGCCATTAGTCAGGGATGAAATGAATAATGATTTACTGTATGAGCTGAGTTTCTTAATATAAGAGAAAGTTGTCTTTCAGGTCTGTCTCTTGTCTTAATTCATCAGCCTTCACAGATAAGGTAGCAGAGCTCCCCTTTCTGTGTCCCTGGATTCTTTTCCTTTTTAAATGACAGGGAAGTTATATCTTGTAGCAAGGGGCAGCTGTAAGTACAGCTTTCCTGGTAGGTGGTTCGCTTGGGAACTCGGAAATGTTTTTGGCCATCGTGACACAAACCACTCTTCGCCACTTAGCAGATGCTGTTGTGCTCTTCAGAAACCTGCTGATGCAAGCCAGCGTCATCTGCCCTGGATCAGAATCTGGCCTTTCATCTGTTTACTGGAAATCTGCAATGTTATTTTGTTTTCTAGGACCAGTTTGTATCGGTTCTTTGTTCAGCCCTACTGTTATGAGGTGGAAAATTCCATCTGGGGAGTGGTAAGTGATATAGAAAAATTAGTAAAAGGCTTAGTTTCCATGTGATCAGTGGGAAAGTATTTTATTATTTTGGCTATGGATTTTATGCCTGGCCATAAACCAGCTTTTATCCCATTTCCTTTGTACTGGAGTATTTTCTGCTTGTATTCCAACTCCTGTTCTGCACACAATTCTTTTACTTTCTATTAAGGAAGTACTTCCTATTAGTGGTACCTACAAGTTTTGGAGATAATTTTCAGTGATGACAGGTATATGTAAACATCTGTGGAGTCTTGGAATCTCAGTTGTTGTGTATTTTGCTTCCACAGTTTGGCTTTTTCATTAGCAAAACCAACAGACCAGTTATAGATCAAAGTTCTCCAGGCTATTTACTAGAACAGATTTAGAAACCAATGCAGTAAACCTTGATTTTTTTTACTTTGCTATGCAATGTGATCATGTGTTTCGGCATAGAAATTGTCTTTGTTCTTGAAGGCTGAAGGAAATGGTTACAAAGTGCAACCCATAAAAGCTTACTGTAACAACAAAAGAGTTTACTGTGACAACATAGAGCAAACAAAGCAGGAAAACCTTGCTCCCTTTCGGGGGTTCAATGTAGATGCTGACACCTCAGTTCCCAAGCAGGGGTCATAATGAATTGAACTTATCTGTTGCAAATCAAATACTGCTGATCAGATTCTCTTTTCAATGCCTACACAGCACTACTCTGTATGTGTATCATGAGCGTGTAATTTGTATCTTAGAATAATACCTGTCTGACTGACATGACTTTGTGTATTTATACTGATGCCATGATGATTTTTTGCCTTTTCTTTTATATACATTTTATATACCTTTTATATAGCTTTTATGTATCCTCAGTGCTTTTAGCATGCATACTCGTAATTCCTTAAGCCCGATAATTTAGCATAGTCCTAATATTCTGTTAAGCTGGGAGATCAAACATCCTAGAGACCTCGCAGTTGGAGGCCGGAAAGCCCTACTCTATCCTGAGAAACCAAGGTCCTCTCTAGAACACATCCTATAAACTAAGATTAGGCCCATTCAAGGGGGAATTCCTCAGGATGGGGGGATATCGTGCTAATCATTCAAGCCTCTCATTGGGGAATCTTTGACAGATATGCTAATTTGCAAGGTTTATAAACTGTATACGCGATCTCTTGTGTGTGTGCCTTTCTGCGCATTCCACCTTGGTAAAGTGGTACACCATAAGGATCCTTATTAAATACCAAAATAAAAACCCTTTTTTCCTTAACCGTGTCCGGCTCTTAATTTTTAAGACCGAGACAAGGCATCAATACTACACTACATTTTAAGGTCAACAGTTCCAGAGTCAAAAGTGTTTCCCCTGGAGTAGCATCACTACTTCCACTGCTCAGAACGAGTAGCATCAAGCACCTGGAGACGACTGTACATATTTTCTGACAAATAAAAAGTTTGAATTTGAATTTGGGTAACATTTTAACTTGAAGCTTTTTCCTAGAAGAATTTTTCTTGCTGTTTAAAAAACATGTCAGTAAAGATTTATTATAACTACCCTCAAGAGGTCTCATACTTCTGTAACTCACCTCTTGAAAGAGATAGTCAGAGGAATAATAGCAGTATTCTGCACAAGAGGTTTGGAAAATGACTGCAAATTTCTGAATTATTACCATGCATTGGATTTGAATGTATCTTTAGAAACTAACCCCTTTACTGCCACATTACTTTTTATGCCAGAGGTCACCTCTAACACTTTCAGTGAGCTAATGATTTTGTCTTAAGTAAAATCTTTCGGGGGGGTTTTAGTTACTTTCCAAATTCAATTGCTCATAGCAGTGTATTTATGTAAAGCAGAACTTCAGTAGGAGATGATACAGGGCATAAAAAAGGAGAAGGCTATAAGAATTTTTTAGATACGAGGTTGAAGGGGTTCTTTCTGGGGGCGAAGAGAACCATGTTCTCGGCACATGGAACATGGAGTCCAAGATGCCCTGCCAGGCAGAGCTTGGTAAAAAAGGCAGAAAGAACCAGCTGCTCTCTGCTATGGGGCAGTGAGCAGATCCTGTCTCATTCATTGTTGTTATTTGAGCAAGGTGATTTAATGTACTGACAGGCTTGGTCTTTTTCTTCCTTAGTTTTCTGCAAGGGACATGCAGGTGGTTCTCACACACCTGAGAGAGGAAGAGCTGCATTGTCATTCTCTCTGGGCTATAGAAAGAGCATGAAGACACTCCTCATGCATTTCTTGAAGGCTGGCACTCTGTTCATGTCTTGGGGCTTTTTTTGAGGAAGGTTTACAGCTTATAAGTTTCTACAGGAAAGTCTCAGTGCAGAGGGCAGTGCAGTGGCTGCTTCTGGGTGGAAGACCAAGTGAAATAAATCTTTTCCTGATCCTCCTCTCT
The DNA here is from genome assembly GCA_013399875.1 of Gymnorhina tibicen. Taxonomy (NCBI): domain Eukaryota; kingdom Metazoa; phylum Chordata; class Aves; order Passeriformes; family Artamidae; genus Gymnorhina; species Gymnorhina tibicen. The sequence goes on from VXAZ01000256.1 coordinate 2,003,092, forward strand.
GGGCACCTTCTGAATTCCATGAGCTATTTGTCATGGATAGTTCATCTTGGATCTTTGTTGCTCTTACTTCATACTATGACCTTCTAGTCTTTACTCTCATCTATCTGTTTGACTGCATCTTTAGACTATGGAATTCAATCTTGCTTAAAGATTGAATCTTACTTTTAAATTTTTGTGTCAGATCTTTTATACTTGGGGACATGGTTTTATTGTCATGAATTTCAGTGGCACAACAGTGACTCATTGGTGCAACAGAAATCTGCTTTAAAATTCATTAATATTCTTGTTCCTTTTGCTTTCTTTTTCATAGTCTTTATTCTTATACTTATGGTTTGCTCCCAGAATAATTTCTACTCCTCTCTTGTGATGCCCTTTGGAACACCCAGATGAAACCTCTGAGGGGCTGCAGGCCATCCACAGGGACTCTAACTGGGATCTTCACAGAGGGATGACTGCTGGTGGTTTGCATCTCCTTTCTGTTCTTCATCTCAATATGGGCAGGCAATGCCTTGCTCTGCTGCACAGCCAAGAGACAAGTGCAGGAGCTGGTGAGGAACTAGGAGGGACATGGAGCTGGGGCTGCTGGGAGTCATAGAACTTATTCTAAACTTTTAATTTATTTTAAAAGAGCATCCAACAGGGGCTTGTGTCAGGATGGCTAGGGCACTAGCATCTCCCTTGTGAACTGGGAAATGGGAAGGGCAAGCGGACATAACAACCAAGGGGACAGAATTGGATCTTAAGACAGTTGTCAGATTTCCCTAGCTATTAATGAAATGGATTAAGATAATGTTGCTTAAATGGCAGTTCACCTTTCTATAATTTATTTTCATTCCAAACGTTGTTAGATCTTGTGCTCTCTTTTTCTTTCTGTAGCAAGCCTGTGCATGCAATACATATTTACAAACTGTTAACAGGCTTTTCTAGAGGAAAAAAGGATGACATATTCACAAGAAGTCGCAAGGTATTCACAGCCAGCCCTAAACATGAGAAACAGTGGGTCTGGTGCATAATTATGGTCACCTCCAGCCCTGTTGCATGAGAGATACAATATAAGGAAAGAGCATCTTGAGCAAGCTATACGATCTGTCATGGCAACACAATTCAGAGCTGAGATGTCAAGCAAGGTGGGGAGCGGAAAAGACTTTCTTACGCAGAAGTTGTGCTGCAGCCTTATGAGCATTCACTTATCTCTTTCTGACTTACCTCCTACTCACGCTTTGCTGCCAGCCATGAAGTTTGACTTGCAGGCAGTGCTGGCAGCTTCCCTTGCCTGGAGATTGTATCGGTGTCTTGTCTGAACAGACTGGCTCTGACTAAGATACATGACTCCACAGAGAGCTCTTCTGGAAATGAGGCCTCTGTCTTCATCCAGGTTGCTCATAAGGAGTGTGAAATTGTCCCCAGGGGGAAGAACACTGGTCAATGTATGGGTTGCAAAGAAGAAAAGAACCTCGTCTAGACTGCCAGCTGTCCTCTAGGCACACATCTAGGAAAGATATCTGTGTGTTCTGCTTCCTAATAGCTAAGTGATGGCATTATCTTTATGGCATTTATCCTTCCAAAAGCCTTTTGGGATACTAATGTCTTGCATTCCCAAGGGATGGAGAACTGTAGCTCAGAGATGATTTATCAAATGCTACACAAGCTGTGTCTGTGCAGCAGAGTGCAATACTCTGTAAGAAACTGATATGTCTTTGCCTTACATCCCTGCAAGAGGTCTTTTGAGCTTGAAAGTGACTTTTAGTGGTGTCTTCTGTATGTGTCTCTTTCCAATCGTGCCAACAGATGTTTCTAGGGATCATGACTCTGCAAAGCTTCTTATCATGAATGTCCACAATCTCTTGAGTCTTCTGAACTGAAGGATTTTAAATTAGCGTTGATGTATGCTGACTGTTTTTGCATTTTCCAAACAAGTTCCCATTAACTAGTATGATCACTGTTTTGTGATGTTTTTCTTGTACCAGTCTGCAGTGTTTTGCCACACCCCACCGGTGCTCTGTAAAAAATTAGCCTTCAATATATTTTGCTACATTTATCTGTTCATATAGTTAAAATAAAACTTTTACTACTGTAGCTGTTGACATGTGACTGTAGCACACCCAGCGTTGGCAGAAATGCTGTCCAGCGGAGTAAATCATGTTTTACTTTTTACAGCTGACTGGAGTTTCCAAGACTCTTTGTGACTCTTGCAGAAATTCTTTTCTAGTCAGCTGTACTTGAGGTTTGGTTCTGACATTTGCTGAAAAAGTGGGAAAGAAATGGTTCACCAGGAGTAATTTCTGTATGCCCAGCAATTGGTTATGCTTAGAGTGTGAGTAATCAAATATTACTAGGAGAGAAGAATATTGTTCAGCAGGAGAATTCACTGAGAAAAGTGTTCAATGATAGGCTGAGTGATGAATATACTCTAAGTATTGCATGTGGGCAAATATTATGATAGTGGCTTAAATTGGAAAATACAGCATGATGTAGCATAACCTAGGTCTTGGAATACAGAATTATGGATTGGCTGCAAAAAAGCTGACTCATTATTTGTGCCTCTGGCAGATTTCTGTTGCCTGACTGCATGTACCTATTGCTCTTGAGTCAGGATTTGGTTTGTGGGCTGGTAAGTAAAATTTACAGCATTTCTAAAAGCATGAAACTGAAAAATGAATTTTTGAACAGGCATATGTGGCACGTCTTACCAGAAGCAATTATTTGCTAAGGCTACAAAATCAGCGCATCACAGATGTTTCTCTCTTTCACCTGAAAAACCTGACACACTGCAGAATTTTTTATGCCTGTATACCAAAAGTGCTAAACGAATGCATCTGGCAAATTGATAGGCTAGAGTTTAAAAAAAAGTTGCATCACTGCACACTAATATCACTTTAATTACAAAAGCCACGTTACTTTAGAGTCTATAAGATCACTTCTAGGTTTTATAATCTCTACTTTCACCTAATCACATGCAGCTGAAATTAAGTGAGGGTTACAGCAAAGAAAGGTTTTAAGGCTACTGGATTTCTCTCATTACTGTAACTTTGAAACAACACTCACCTAAATTAGTACAGCATTCTCCTGGGACATAAATAACACAGTATTCAACTGTTGGCAAAATAACTTATAAAAAAAATCAATCATTGAAGGGTTCATTCTTGGATCAGCAGAGGCATGCACAAAACCTATTTGAGCTAATAGGTTTGCAGGCACAGTCCTGATTCCTTACACCAAATAATGTGTCAGCATGATCAGATTTCTTCATGCTGAATATCTGCAACTTTTCTTAAAGTCAGTAAGAGATGTATTTTATGTGCATGGTGCATACTGCATACATACAGGAAGAATCAGGCCCCACATGTCCCTTCTGTAGGTGCTGAATACTCATACCTTTTGTCTGTAATGGAAACTGAGGGTCTCATTTTTTTAGCTAAATGGAGCCAATAAACAATGAAAGGAGATATTTTTAGCTCTGTGAGCTTTGCTCATTAAATGCAGAGATGGGCACCATGAGGTCTAGAATGTTAACCTTGCGGAAAGTGAATTGCCTTGGACTCTACACACAGAATTTAATACAAGATGACATTTTAGAGAGAGAATATAGATGTATCTATCTCTATATACTATATAGATACAGAGGAAAAAGGGAAGAAGTTATATCCCTGAAAAGTGCAATAAGAAATAATTCTCACGCTGTTTTCTTAATGAGAAATTTATATAGGTATCTTCCCCCCCCACTTATGGCTGATTTTTTGTACTGTAGACTCCATTAATAGCAGCTTACTCACACAGGTAGGTCCTTGGTATAGTAAGAGACCATTTCTCTCTTCCAGAAGCTTATTGTCTGTGCATCCTGCTGAATTCTCCAGGATTTACTGTGGGGAGGCGAGTTATGTTTGTTTTTAGAGAAACTGGTTTGATAAAAACCCAAGTCTGTGTTGAGGCAACAACAGTTCTGGTTTAACACCAGCTGGCAGCTCAGCCCCAAAGAGCTGCTCACTCACCTTCTCCCAGTGGGGTGGGGGAGAGAACGGGAAGAGAAAAAGTGGGGAAACTTGCGGGTTGAGATAAAGGCAGTTTAATAGATAAAGCAAAAGCCTCGCGCACCAGCAAAGCAAGATAAGGACCTAATACTACACTGCAGGTGTTCAGCCATCCCCAGGAAGGCAGGGCTCTGTCACATAAAATGGTGACTTGGGAAGACAAACACCATCACTTCAAACGTCTGCCCTTTCCTGCTTCTGTCCCCAGGTTTATATGCTGAGCATGATGCCATATGAAATGGGATATTCCTGTGGTCAGTTGGGGTCAGCTGTCCCAGCTGTGTCTCCTCCCAACTCCTTGTCCACCCCCAGCCCCCTCGCTGGTGGGGTGAGGAGCAGGAAAGGCCTTGGCTCTGTGCAAGCCCTGCTCAGCTGTAGCAAAAACATCCCTGTACTATCAACACTGTTTCCAGCACAAATCCAAAACACAGCCCCATAGAAGCTACTATGAAGAAAATCAACTCGACCCTGGCCAAAATCCACACAGATATAATCAAGCACCAAATTCCAAGCAACAGAAATGAGTGCCTTCTTAAAACACTTGTTTATTTTGTGCTAACTGATTATTATTCACCTCCTTTTTTTTTTTTTTTTTTTTTTTTTTTTTTTTGGTCAAAGGTAACTCAGCTATACTGTACTGAAGCACACAATATGTGCTAGATGAGCAAGTTGTCATTATGTGGACTGGAATATGTAGCATTATCTTCCTAGCCAGCTACCAGTGGTGTGTATAAGTAAATTACATTCCTGAGTAACTCTATTAACTTTACACATGAATATGTATTTTCAGCAAATTCTATGGCATAGTCTTGCATCTAGAATTACTCATATATACAAATTTCTGCAAGGATCCTAATGCTTGTAGCAGGAATATGGATTACAGCCCTTCTAAAGAGTAAGCAGGTAAATTCTGAGTAGAATTTTTAGGTCACATGTAGTCTAATTCTTCATTTTATATTTTTCTGACTCACATTTAGATCTATAAACTTGTTGTTATATGGAGTGTATATTTCTTTCCTTTTTCAGGGAAAAGAAAATTGATTTTAAGGCTAAAAGGACCTAAAAAAATTAGTAGAGTTTAGAAAAGCAGTAGTCAAATGTGTAATGCAAGCCGATAAAAATTTAACTGGCACAGACAACCAGTCAGAACTGTTTTTTCCAACCCAGCATAGATGATGTAAATTGAGTATCAATCGATACAAAAAAGAATTTAGGAAACTGCTTATCCCACCAGGCACTAGGCTTAAGCCAAAACCACTTGGATCCTCCAAAGGAACGACAGATAGTGTGACAAAGCAGCACTAAAATAATGGGTCCCAATAGATTGTGAACACCTTGTACTGCCCTGAAATTCTCAATTTTGCAGATGTTGTGATTTATATGAGGATATGTTGATTTCTTTAAGCAGACATGGTGATCTTTTTTCTTTTCAGAGGACAAATATGAATATTTATAATGGTCCAGATCCTATAAAAATGACAATTTTCACAAGCAGTTAAAACACCATCCAAAGCCACGGTCTGAGCATAAAGTGTCTAATGTGGGATCACTAAGCATGTGTTTTTATGAGCAATTAAGTGTTAACTTGGGATGAAAAGTTTTCTGAAAACACCTTCATTTCCTTAAAGCAGAGAGTCCTCTCAATTACCTTGTCTCAAATTTAGAAAATAACTACTTCAAGGTGTGTTATTTCTCCACAGCTCCTGCAACTGAAACTTTTGCAGTTGCTTTCGTTTGTCCTGTATGTGTGACCAGCTCAGCTGAGACAAACTCATAAATGGTGAGCATCTTAATAACTAACAGGCCCTTTCGATTCAAGAGTTAAGAAGGCACTTTAGGTGGGTTGGACTCTAGGGCAGTGCTATCAGAAGCTTTTGGTAGCCAGGGGTTTCTTTATTGAAGAGAAACTTGGGGTCAGTGGTGGGAATGGTTCTAAAATGCATCCTGCTCTTGGAAGGACCCTGAGCACCTGAAAGGTGATTTGAATGCTTAGTATGAAGAACTTGAGCCTGTGTGTGTGGGCAACAAAGGGTTTCTCTCCCGAGGTGGGTTCTGCATGCTGACTTTTTGCATCTCTTCACTTTTCCTACTTACCAGCTTTACCTGTATCTAGATATAGTGGGTGAGAGGCAGCCAGTCTGAAGCAGCTTGGAAACTGCTTAATAAGACAGCTACATACGTTTTGCTAAGGATTATTTCCTTGTTATTTATTATTCTTGATGCCTAGTATAACAACATTAAGACACTACTCAGGAATTTCTGAAAGGGGGCCATTTGAATCTGCATCTGGAATGCAGACATCATTTCACCTGAGAACTGCATTCTCAGAAATGTCTTTTGCTGGGATCACACATAACCTGAGTTATTCAGATAATCAAAATAGTTTTTCTAAGCCTGTTGCTATTTGCATCCAGCAATAGTAATTTGTTCTTGTCCAGGTGATTGTGCTCTCTCTCATTCATTCATCCTACATTATAGACCTGCTTCTGAAGGATGCTGAGTACCTGTGGTTTGATTGAAAGTTATTGCATCTCTCAGGAGTAAATTTAATTTGAGTGATACCCCACATATTGCAGTGTGATATGATGCATTAAAAAATAAAGCACTGACAGATATCTACAAGCCATTATTTTCAATCTTATTTGAGAAAAAGAAATCTTAGTAGAGAAAGCCATAGAATTAAACTGTTTTTTATTCTTTGACTAATACAGAAATTCATTGAATTTTAGAAAAAAGAAAACAAAAAAATATAAGTAATTGATCATAAACAACCTTCTGGCAGCTGTTAACAGCTGGGATTGGTGGTTTGGTACTAACATTATTTCAGGTAAATGAGAAAGCAGTATTGTAAAGAAAGGAAAATGGTCAATTCCCCAAGTGAAACGTGGGCTGATTCCTAGTATTTATAGCTTAGTACATCCTCATTAATCCATTCTGGGTTTTTTCTTTTATACTGACTAATAAAGAATACTAATTCAATGTTTCTCTGCTGTTTCTAACTTTTCTGTTATACTCAAGACCTTACTTGCTAACATATATATTTCTTTTCAAAGAGCTCATGCAGTTTTTACTTGGATTATGACAAAGAAAAGAATCCCTGCATTTCTTAAACTATTAATAAATACTTTATGTGATGAAAATCTACCGAAGCCAGCAGGAAACAAAATCCAGCAATTAGATAGCAGCAGAAATCTGTTTTTCTTTTCTGATTATGATTCAATGGAAGAATGGAGGTTATGGTAATTATGCATAAATAATACTTAACAATATTTGCCTGTTTCTGACATACTTGTCCATAGAGTTAATTATCTTATCCTAAAAAACCCCTGTGTACTCCAATCAAATCTATTCTCAGACTCAAATTTATATCAGAGCATTTTTAATAACTTAATTTTATTTGGCCACAGCCTGTAAGAAAAAAAAAGTTATATTAGCTGTGAAAAGAGCGTTATTTAGAGCTTAGTGCAAAGATGCACAGAAAGATTTACAATGGTGTCCGTAATTTTGGAGACTTATGACTCAATTCAGTCAAGTTGTAGCACTGACAAAAATTACTTTGTTCTCAACATGGTCTTAGCCCTTATGTCACTTTTAATTTATGTCTGGACTGGTAGAGAGTTATTATTATGCAGTTTCTATTGTAAAGCTGTTGTATATGTGATGTTAACTGAAAATGTCGAGCTTTGTAAGACAATGTGTTTTAAAAGGTTCAAATCTAGGTTTTTTACTTTTATTTCAGGATCACACTTTCAAAGGAGTTCAAAAGTCAACACTGCAGAACTTGTTTGGAAATAAGGCTTTAGTTTGGCACACTTAGGTCTTTGCTATCCTGATCTAACTGGACTGAAGACCAGCAGTAACAAGAGGTGCTAGGTGAGCTCTACCACTAGCCATGATGTATTCTGTCACCTACTGAAAGAGCTAAATTTAATATTTCATTTAAAGTTAGTAAGATGTAATAAATGTAAAATTTTGGATGAGGTGTTGCTGAAAATAACTTTTATTCTGTAACCATTTCCATTTTGAGAAATTGTAATGAGCTGGTTTGGCCATATAACTGATACATTTGGACAGCTGAGTTTGCTCAAAGATTTTGTTCAGGTGAGGTCAGCCTTGCCCTGTGTTTCCCACAGGCTGGTAAGGCCTTGGAGTCAGGGAAATTGAAACAGAGCCTTTTCCAAGCTGATTCTGCTAGATGGTCTTCTGTGAAGCTCTATGGAGCTCTATGACCTGTGTTCAATGCTATAAAAGCTGCATTTCTGGAGGCCGAAGCTTTTGCTTCCATCTCAGAGCCCTGTTCCACTACAAGACCGCATTTATTATGACTGTTCTCCTTTAGTGGCCATCACCTTGCACAGGGTGGGTTGTGTGACCCCTGATGATTGCCAGTGGACAGGGAGTTTCATGGATATGTTTAGCTTTATGGAACCCATCTGTATATTACACTGAAATACTGGAAATATTCCCCCTTAGGTTAGGACACATCGATGTTGAAGGTAAGGATGCTGAAATTCTGTCTGCAGACCAATAGAGGAAGAAAACCTTTTAAAATGCAGTCTACTATTTTCTCAGGAATTATTCATGGTCTACCTGTTGTCATCTCTCATAATCCACTTTCTGAGAATGTCATACAAGGTCCTCAATGCTGTACAAGGTGCATGCTGTTCACAAGTGGGGAAATGCAAACAGAAAGCTGGGGACAGTTCCTGAGAAAATAAACACAAACCCAAGGAGCTGGCACAAACAGGTCAGTTTTTGCCTGCCTACAAAAAGCTTTGCTGGAATGATGATTGCTGGAGAGCTACTTGAGTTATTTAAAATGACTAGTAGGAAAATATATTAATGGCTCTCAATTGTGTCTGTGAGCTATAAACTGTAATGCCACTCATTAGCTACCTTCTGTGATGATGGAGTGACTTGAATAGAAGAACTAAGACACAGCAGATCAAAGAGTGACTGCGTAGAAAATGCTCGGCTTTATCAGACTATCTCAAATTTAAGTTAAATACTTGTCAGGAAAGCTTAGAAGTTTTGAGAGAAATATTTCAAAAAAAGATAATTTGGAAGATCAACAGGAGAGAAAAGTGTCAAACATTAGAAACCTATGTTTTCCTCACAAGCTGCATTCTTGGTATCATCTGGAATATTGCTATGAGGCATGGCAAAATTTTGAATTAAGCTTTTTATCCTAGAAAGTGTAGAGACTTCAAGTTCTGCCCAAATTCCCCTTGAGATTATTGGATGAGTTAGAGAGAAACCCAGAGATCTAATATAGTGAAATGTGGCTTTCAAGAGAGGGTAAAAAAAAAAAGTGTGGAAAGTCATTGGAATTTATGCAAAGAAATTTACCATGGCATTCTTTTTTTTTTCTAAATTTTCCTTTATTTTTGCAAGCAGCCGTACTTATCCAACTGTTTCACAGTTCTGTGTGGGATGTTTGCTTTTGCATTGAATAGAGATGTCCCTGAGAATTACCATTCATGCTTTAATCTATTTAGCAACTGCATATGGTCTTTTAATAGGGAGACTTTGATCATTGCTCTGATTTCATTTTGTTTCTGGATCTTCCTTTATCAGTATCTGTGCAATTGTATCACTTTTTAATATTGAGTTAAATATTCAGTAGTGAAGCTTCATTTGTCTATATTCTATTTTTCTCATTTCTGAAAACTTTTTTTCTCCAGTAGTTGCAAAACTTTTATTCTCTCTACATTTTCAGTCACGCTGTCTTTCATGTGCTCAAGGCGTTCAATATAATTGATAGCAGACAGCCTACTTGAGTGAAATATGAGACAGAGACCAGCCTGAAAGATGCCTGTTGGAACAGACAGAGCAGTGACCTCCTCACTGTGTTGGGTGAGTTTTGTGCTGTGAGCTCCAAGTTGGGCAGCAGAGCTGACACTGCACTGGAGGAAGCCCTGGTGGAGGCGAAGGGCTGGGTGACCCCTGTGCAATGAGCCCTGCTTTCTCATTCTGTTAATTCAGCTCTTTTTTCCTAGGGTGTCAGCTGGGGCTGGCCCATCGCCTTTCAACATTGTAAGACTTTGACAAAAGAAGCAGCATTTGAGGCAGAAGAGGTTATATTTTTGGCAGTGTAAAATGAGAAGCATTTTGTGAAATGGGAAAAACGGGAGTTTGATAAGTTATGCAGAAAACTTTGGTATTGACACATGGCTGAGCACTGGAGAGACACATTCAAACATTATTGGAGGTGAAGACCTAGTAGGATACCTGGAAAGATTGTGGTCTTGAGGTGAAAGCTTTTATGACAGGCAGGATGCATTTTACTCTGCCACAGAAAAAGGAGATAGTGGGGGGTAGCTTTGGGAAAGATTATTTTGTTCATATTGAGCTTGAGTTATGCTGTTAATACAGGCTGAATGTCTGTGTTCAGTTCAAATGGTTGAAAGCTGAGTGCCATTATTGCTAATCACCCCCAGAACCTGTATTTTCCTGCCAAAACACAAATGCAGATGTGCTGACACAGCAAGTTTTCATGGCTTGGGCTGGAGCCACCTTATATTATACATTTAGTGCCTGCAAGAAGAGCCAATTTGCTACTGGCAGGTAGAAGTTTTCAAATTTCTATAGGGTTTCACAGAAGACCATCTAGGAGAGACAGCTTGGAATGGCTGTTTCTCTTGCTCCAAGGCTTTTGCCTTACCAGTCTGACACTTCCACAAGAGAAATGGATTGAAGGTGGCTTGTTCCAGCAGACTTCCTGTTGCTGCAGCTCGTTATCTGGTTTGAGCCAAGGATTAAGCTGGCCTTTACTAGCTTTGAGGGCAGAGCACTCCCTGTCACCAGGAGAGTTCACGTCAGTGGGCTCAGTGCCCACGGGGGAGAAATGTGTGTGATTTTTCCTGCTGCCCTTTGGTGCTCTGCTGTGCTGTGTGCCATGTTAGCTCATTTTCCTGCCTGCTGAACAACTGGATGAGGTGTAAATCTGAGTGCTGGACTGTGAGCAGTAACATGGGAGGCAGATCTGGCTGGCCCAGAAACTGCTGCAAATGCTGCCAGCCACCTCAAAACTCTATTAAGACAAGAATTGTACTGGAGCCATACAGTTGGTTGCCAGATTTCAAAGGACATTGGTCCTTTTGCCTTCTTGAGGGAACAGCAGACATAAGCCACTGTGAGGGAAGGCTCAGGCTCCTAGGGGCTGCTGTACTTTTGGAAGGGTTGCAGTCTGGTTTTTTGCAGCATGGTGCCATTTGGCAAGAAACACAGGGGCAGCCTGATGGTGGTGACCTTTTGAAAGGGAAAGCTACTCAGAGCTGTGTCAGAGTCTGCCTCCTCCAGAATTGTCCCTAAGCTCTGGGAGGGTTAGGCTGAAGCTTAAACTGCGTGAAATGTTGATGCAGGAGGGCAGCTTGTCACTTTGTCTGCTGGTCACCCTGCCTGCAGCAAGCATGGGCAGCTGGAGAGATCTGCTGAGGGACGTGTTCCACAGAGTCAGATCGTCTTCCTTGCACTTGATTGTTTCCCCTCAAAAGATTGCTTTGAAAGGCTTTCTAGCCTGGCAGGTGCTGCCATCACTGACATGCCTGTGTCCCCCCAACCCCTGCTCCATGGGGAAGTGCATGAGGCTGGCAGTCACCAAATGTGCAAAGCCTTACTTCTGCACAGCCTCAGATAGTGAGAGCACATGGCTCTTACAGGCAGCAGGGCAGAACAGGACACACGGGACCCCGGGAGCTAATAATATGCATTTCATAATGTGCCACATGGAAAGCAGAAACAAACCAGCAGTGACAACAAAGCTGTCCAACAACTGTCTTCCACAGTGAGCTGCTTTGCACTTGGCTTCTGAAGATTATTTCATTTTGGTTGAGTTAATAACTGAGAGCCTCTGAGAGCTGTATGAAAGGAAAGAACAGCCTTGGTTTTGAGACATAAACAGCATGAAAAGCAATTTTGTCCCAAGTTGTTCTTTTTCTTTTCTTCTGTTTAGTTTTCAGTTAATTTGAAACAACAGTGTTTTAAGTATCTCTTTATGCAAAGAATTAGGTCTGACTTCTTCTGTTGTCTGTGTTGTTTATATGTCACCATCCACAGTTATCTCCTCTTCTTTTAAAGAGAAGTGCTTTGCCCAGCAGGATAATTCTGGATGTTAGCTAATGATGGGAAGTAGGAGCTGGTGGAGAGCAAGGGGGCTCCAACACCTCTTACCATGGGCAGAATTTCTGTGTCTGAGATATCAACGGCATCTTTAGTGCAGCCTTGCCATGCAGTGCCAGCCCAGCATCAGCTCTCAGGGGTTAAGACACCCACATATAACAATTAAAAGGGGGAGCAGCAGCATGGTTGTAGGCATTCCCTGCTCACTAGCTGCAGTGTGCCATGTCCCCCTGACACTGGTGTCATACCTGCTAATGGCTTCTGTAGAGGAATGGATGGGATATGTGGAGGTTGTGTTTGCTGTCAGCTGAGGACTATGTTCAGTAATTTGAAGGCAATATCTCCATCAGCTCCTGTGCAGGCATGGCACAGCTCTGCTGCTGAGTCCCCTGACACTTCCAGACATCCAGAGTTGAATTATGCACTGGTTGCAGGTTGGAAATAATGCAGTATCAGACAGTGGAGTTTTTATCCTCACTACTTTACTCTTCCTTTGCTTTCTGTGCTTGAATACTAGTTAATCTCATCCTGTCTTTCATTTAACTAAAAAAGAAACTTCTTATTTCATGTGTTCCTTTTCCTATGCTATTTATCCCCAAAATTTTATTCCCAAGTCATAATGCTTTGTACATAAAGGGAAGCGTTCTGTGTCTAAATTGGTGCAATCATGAGCAAGTAATACACCGGTAAACTTCTCAAAAACATCAGTGTAGATGTACTGTGACTGCATGAATGTTGACAGGCTAATAAATAGGAAAGGCTGTGGACTGAACTTTATATATAAATGTGAGGGCAGTCTCCTTCCCTCCCTGCTCTTAGGATGTGCATGTGCATTCCTGTTCTGCCTTTTACAGTACTGATAGTTCATCTTTAATAAATCAAAGGCAGCTATTTCTTGCTTGTTTGCTCTCTGAAGAAGAGGGTTTCAAGTCATACCCTAAACAGTTTTGACACACAAATGATGTCTGATGAAAAGTGCTAAAGGTAGTCTTTTATTTAGAGGTGTGTTGAGAAATATGTGAGGAAATGAGTTTATCTTCTCTCCTTCTCACAGGAGGAGAATAAGATGAGAGACATATTGTCCTTTTGTCCTCTATCTCCAAAGGGGGCTAGGTTCCTGTCATCCTGTGAAGAAACTCCTTTACAGTTGTCTAGCCAGGAGAGTTTCTACCATGTCTCTTTTGTTATGCCCGGGCACCCCGGTGACTCGGCTGACGTTGATAGGAGTGTTTCTCTTCCCAGGCCGCCTCTGCCTGCCTGCCGTATGGTCTGACGCCTGTCAGCTGCCCGGAGCGCTGCTGCTGGAGCACCTCCTGCATCCGTGGGCTCCTCATTGTGCAGCGAGGGCTCAGCAGGAGCTGCAGGCTGCTGGCACATTTCTGGTCTTGATGTGAAATTAATTGACACAACTTGAATCTTTGGAGATGGTGCCAGAAGGAAGAACAGAAGACCTGTGAGATAGAAAAGAACAAATATGATGCAAAATTTTGTGTTGACATTCTACAGTTGGAGAGGTTTGACTTTTCTTTTACAGCTTGGTTGCTGTGCCTTGCAGCCATACAAGCCTCCATTTACAGCTTTTGGGACTTGTGGTTGGCTCAACAGCTCTGTGGGCTTCGTTAGCCAGGAGAGGTTCACTACTGTATGAAAAGATGATAACAGGTTCTTCATGCTGTGCAGACTCCTCTGTAAGACTGGTAAATCCTGTCACATTTGTAAAAACTACTGCTGCTGGTGCAGGGTTTGGAAAAAAGAAGGAGTTCATTTCTGAATTAAGTTCCTGTGTGTAATGAAGGAGGCTTTGTAATGGAGTGTTACATAAATACTGCGCCTTTTGTAAGGGCATACTTGGGTAAGGTGCTCTCATCTACAAAATTGTAACGTGTTTCAGAGATCAAATGAATTTATATGTTTTTTTTCACTCCACCTTTTATGTAGGAAACCAGTTCTACAAAGCTCCCTTTTTTCTTGCCCTTAGTGCCTTCTTCTGTGGGTCACACTAACTAAAATACTCCAAATTTTTCCAGAAGCCTCTGGGTTTTTCTGCTGTGTGCCTCACTGAAAGCTTCACAAATGAAGACAGCTAAAGACATAAATAGTGTCTAAAGAGTACATATCCGAGATTTGCATATGTTCAGAAATTTACTAGCCTTGTTTCCAAGAGAAGTGAGGATGAATCACCCTTCAGAGGGGCTGTTTTCTCTTTGCTGACTGTAGAGGAACTTTAGCTTGGTGTCAGGCAGCTGAAGTTATAGGTGGCATTCATCTGAGCCAAGAAAGAATATTCCTTTTCTGAAGCAGAGATCAAGCTGGTTCCAAAACACAGACTAACAGGAAAGTGAAGCACATGCAGATAACACGTGAAGGGCAGAGGTGTGCACTAAGAGCCTGACATACCAAGCAGTAGGGGGGGTTATGGAGGCACTTCACGGGAGTACAAATCCAGTTGACTGGAAAAAGGATGATGTCTTTTTCAAAGCATGCAGTGTTTGAAAGTAGAAATGATGATTTGTATCTCTTGATAAAGAATATACAGATATGGATGTACCGACAGGTACTGCCATATATCTGGAAAATCTGCCCATATTCTGGGCACCCATAACTCGCTGCTTAATGATGAGATGTGTGCCACTTCCAGTCCAGAAGGAATTTAAACACATTTTCACAACTGTGACAGTTTGACCAAGTCCTCTTTGGTGCACAAATGTGGAATGCAGCTGTCTGTATTTCATAGACCCACAGAATAGTCTAAGTTGGAAAAGAATTCTGGGAACAGTCTAGTCAAACAAATCCCTGTGCAAAGTAGGGCCAGCCAAATCAGGTTGCTCAAGATTGTGTCCAGTCAAGTTCTGAATATCTCCAGAGATGGGGATTCCTTAATTTCTCTGAGCAGCAAGTTGCAGTGCTCATCACCCTTGTGAGTGGTGAAGAATAGAAATATTCTGCTATCTAGTCAGAATTTCCTTGTTTCAGCTTGTCTGTTGCCTCTCATCCTGTTGCTGTGCACCTTTCAGAAGAGCCTGAGTTTATCTGGTTTACATTTCTCATTAGGTAACTGTAGACAGCAGTAAGATCCCCCATGAAGCCTTCTCCTCTTAATGCTGAACAAGCCCAGCTTTCTCAACCTCTCCTTGGCAATCCTGTGTTCCAGCTCCCTGACCACCTTGGTGGCCTTTGGACTTGCTCCAGTGTACTGATGTCTGTCTTATATTGGTGAGCCCCAAAAAGAACACAACAGTCCAGAAGTGGTCTCACATGTAGCGAGTAGAAGGGAAGAATCATTTGCCTGGACCTGCTGGCTAATGCAAGCTGCTATGCAGCCAGCTTTTGCTTCAGTGGTACCCTGCTGATGTATTTAACTTGCAAATGTTCATCCTGTGGATATGCCATCTATTCACCCAGTTAGAACAGAAGAAACTTAGGGAAAAGACATACCAGTATACATATGGAGCTGGAATTAAACACACAATTCTAATGAACAAACTTCTGGTGAGTCACAACCACACTAAATGGAAAAGTTTGAGCAGGGTTGCCATCAAACAACTTGCAGTTCTTACAGCTTCTTTAGAAGTACTTTTTCCACACTCAGCTTTGAGAAGGAATTTCTTGTGTACATTCTAATTTCATCACAAATAAAGATGAATGGTTGGTGGTTATTTGAGCATCCATTACCGAAGTGTGCTAGAAACATAAGAGGCATTAATGGTTTTATCTTTAGCTTGTGTTATTTCTGTTTGGAACAACAATTTCAATAACATTCATCACACTAAAGAAGGTGCCTTGGTAAGAAGTGAGATACCATTAAAAAGGTATAAAACAACTTTTATCCAATTTGTTCTTTATAATTTTTATACGTGTCCTCTACCCACGAAAGACCTTGGCCCGTAAGCAGTAATTTTGGAAATATGTATTATCTTCATAGATAACTGTTTAGTAATGAAAATAGTNTGTTCAAAGCCAAAGATTCCTGTGTCACTTTTAAATGGTGCCTACAGAAAATGCTGAGAAACATTAATTTATGATTTAAATATTTAACAATCTCTTGAGTATCTTTAAGAAAACAAGGCTATTCTTATCCCTAAGCCTGAAGGCTTCCATTTGCAAACATGTACCTACCTCTTCTATTAGGGTTGTACATTAAGATTTTGGCTACCCCGCTTGCAAGTGGTGATCAAAATATTACACAGCAGTTCCAGGTTGCAAGAGAGGTAATATCTTTCCATTATGGATAATAAAGTGCTAATGATAAATTGGCTGTAATAGCTAGAGGCCTGGCCAAAGCTCTTGACTTACTGAGGCATGATCACATTATATATGCTGATAAAAATATTGAATTAAGGACTATTCTTATAGAAAAATTTCAAGATCTATATCAGAACTACTCTCATTTAGAAACCAAACTGGAATTGATAGTGACAATTATTCTGGTTTATAATAGTTTTATATAGGGCTATCTGTAAGTCCAGATTTCATTTAATATCACCTCCATCTTCACTTTTGTTAATTGGGGAATGGCATAATCAACTTTATAATAACTGGTGGGAGAATACTAGCTTTGGTTTTTGCAAATGCATCTCCTGTTGGCAGGAATTAGTATCCAGATATGATATAAATTTTACAGTTAGAGAAACAGTTCTGTTCTTGTAGTAGTTTTAAAATAAACACAAAAGGTATACATGAGCATTACCTAGTATAAAATATATTGTTATTCTAAATAAGTACTGAAAAATTAGGTGAAATAAAACTGGTAATATAGGGGGAGGTTAATTTGAGATATATTCGGTAGTCCAAATTAATTCTTGGAAGAGTATATTGTATTTGTCACCTTCAATTAAATTAATGTGATGGTTCAATAAACTAAATGAAGGAGCAATTAAAGCACCACAAATAGAAAGTTGTTAATTCTTCTCCTCTTGCTGTATTATTTTACAGTTTAGCACATTTTTTGTCTATTGGTATCTGTGCTGTAATATAGACATACTTGCCAGAAAAACAACCAAAGCATCATTCATCTATCGTGACGGTCCTCTGACAAACTAATGTCTCCTGGATGTAAGGATCCTTTGTCCTTTTACTGTTTTCCATGTAGGCACTCTAAATGGCTAGAAATAGAGAAGATGTGTTGTTTCAAGGGTTGTATGTGTTCAAAACCTCTGCCATTTATGTTGGTGAGAACTCACTGCAGCAAACCGTTTGAAATGTGGGGTTTTTTCCTTTCAAATTTCATCTGAAAACAAGCATAGAAGATAGTACTTCTGTCAGTGTCAAGGGGTAAGAATAAATTATTTCAGTAAAATAGTAGTAGAAAACTATGGCTAGGCACCTGCACACTCTCTCCCCTCTGCCCCCCCCACCCTGCCTTTATGTAGACCACCACAATTAATTTCAGGTTTTCAGCTAAAGTTGTTTTCAAAGGGGCAACCTGGTATCTTTTAACTTACTCCTGCAGATGAACACTCTCTATGTCTGTGATCAAAACTAAAAAAACAGAAAACATCGGAATCCAGGGGCACTCTAGGCTATGAGAAAACTTCCAAGTTAATGGATGAAGGTGTTCTGAAACTGCCCAAGAACACCAGCAGATTCCGCAAAACAACTTGGGGGCACTAGAACACATGAACAGGACATTTTATGTCACAAGAAGATGGGGTATTGGCATCTGTAATATGGACAAGGGCCATTATTTGAAGATGTAGTGCTTCAGTTAAAGCTGGAACAGAAGAGAAGTATTTAATTTTGGTACTCTTCCTCTTCTTTAGATATTAGCTATTGAGTTTTTTTTTAAAAAAAGGACAGATGGCTGCCATGTAATTACGTATTTTCCTGATTTTATGGTTGATCTTTTGCTTTAGAGGATATGTGGGAAGACTGGACTTCAATAAAGTTACACAGAAGCAATCCAAAAGAATTAAAAAGAATGTATAAGAAGACATAGTGTACAGGGCTTTGTGAAGGGCTTTGCGGGTTAATCAGAATATTTGATTCTGAATCTGGCTTCATCTTCTATAAGACACCCTGTAGGCAGAGGAAGAACTTCAGCAGATTTGCCAGGCACTATTTCCTTTTACAAGAAACGTGCCTCTTGGATTTTCGTGGCAGCCTGCTAAGGCGGGAGATCACATTTGTTGATCTGGAGCATCGTCTAATAGGGCAACACTCAGATGTGTGGCCAAGGTGCTGACCAAATCTTGATCTCTTAAACACAGACTCCCAAAATTAGGCAGACCTAACTTGTGATCCGCCTTTGGAAAATGGGAAGTAAATGTGATCCGCCTTTGGAAAATGGAAATGAAAGTAAACTAGTCCGTAGCATTTTGTACCCAGATCATTGTGAATCAGTGGGATGAATTATGGATTGCTGTACCTCTAAGAGCGAGATGTACCAGAATGACTTTGGAGGGATTTGTAGTCCCCTTAGCTATGCTTCCTTATTTACATTGATCAGGTCATGCCTTATGAGTCTGAACAACAAAATAAACCCGTCCTGGGACAGGTAAGCACCAGTATTTGATGATGCGAATAAACTTCTTTAAGGCATGGATGTGTGAGAGCAGTCTTGGAATACAGGAAAGGCTTTAAGTAAATATTTGTGATGCCAGAATGTAGGGCAGATTAGAAGCCTCACAATACAGAACATTAGGGAAACCTTTTTTTTTAATATGCTGTCATTTTGACTTCTACTGTGGGGATATTAATTTCTTTTGAAAAATTTTATTATATTGGTTCACAAAAGTTTGGACTTTCTGGCTATTCCTGGGGTATATGTGGTCCACTGAAGGCCTAATATAACATCTAAGTTCTTAAAGATAATTACCTTCCCTGTTTCCATTTTTGTTGTACATTGCGTGCATTTTTCTGAAAAGATGTTTTACATCTCCTGTATGTGTGGCTAGTCTTTCGCTTTTCCAATAATTTGTTTTATGGTATTCCATGGACACAACCTTGTTGTACCTAATTTCCTTCAGTGTGCATTGGCAATTAATTTCTTGTCTGTGTGAACATATCTTATGTTTACTTAGCACCTCTTCCTGTGCAGGAACCCAATGGGATACAAGCATTAGGGCCTTAGGATCGTTTTAGCACACAAGGGATGTGCGTTAGCCTGATTCTTGAGATATCCTTATCTCGTGCAGGGCTTTTAGCTCCACATGCACATTCTGGCTGGGTGAAAAATTTTATTGTTTTCTATTGGAATTTGGCACGAAAAATCAGTTAATTGGTTGCTCTAAGATCTTGGCCGAAATGATCTACCAGAGTAAGTTACCAGCAGAGGTGGTGCTCAGTCTCTCCAGACTTGTGACTCCTAGCCATCCCCAGGTCCTCCAAAACACCCTCATGTGTTCACTTTAAGAAAACATGGACAATTTCCTTTCCCAGTGCCTTGAAAACCTTGCATGTATTTGATGTGAGATAAGGAGCTGATCAGGTGCAGGGGCTGATGAGCTCTGTCCCTCCAGTCTCCCTTAGCCACTGTCATTCTATTGCTCTTTGGGCTTATCAGCTGCCTCAATGAGGAGCTGAGGCTGTCTAAACAAACATACACTAAGTAAATCCCCCTGTAACATTTAGTAGTATCTGGGTCTTCCTTCATGCCAATGAGAGTGATTATTTATCGTGTTTTAGTTCTCATTATTATTCATGTGTTTCTGTGACTAAAGGCACCATTTTCTCTAACCAATTTCCCAATAAAACCAGCTAGGCTTAGTTCTTCATTATTCCTGCATGTCTTTGTGGCTGGTCCTATCTCTTTTGGCTAGAAAGGATGATTAATTATTCTACTTGATCTTCACTTATCATGGGAGTACTATGTAAATTATTTAAAAAATGTCCTGTTTTAGATTTCATTATTTATCTTCAGTATGACCTGGGTATTACAAAATGTGAGAATTGCATGTCTTTCTAGCACAATTCTTAGATTTGAAAAATTTGCATGTATTTTGTGGCCTGTTGTTTACTTTGGCTGTTAGTGATATATTTCTGTGCCTTCTAAATGAATTATCCTGGCTTCTAACTAGCGTCTTGCTATCGTTAGAGTCTAGAAATGTTGTCCTTAGCAATTCAAAACATGCGTATTCGTTAGCAATTTAAAAGATGCATTTTTAGAACTCAGCTGGCGGAAATAACAAAATGCTTTCTCTCTTGTACACAGTAGGTAAATGCTTTTTTTTTTTCCCAAATGTGAAGCAAAACTTTTCTTTCATCAGGTCTGTGGGCCACATGTATTTGTTTTAGTTTTTTATTTGTGAGAAGCTTCAGTGCTGTGAGTAGAATTTTGGTTCTCAGAAGAGAGCACATGGCATAAGTGAGAGGTCCAGTATACCTTGGAGGGGCACAGCTTGGCTGCTGCTGCTCACGTCAAGCAGTCTCAGATGTTTTCCTAATGTTTCAACTATGGACGTGCACGAGCCTATTCTCTTCCCCACAGGGCTGTCTCAGGTTGGTCACACTGAATCCCTTTAATATAATGTTTTCTGTCACTGTTGTAATAATAGTTTGCATTGCTCTTTGCAGACATTTATATTTTCTTTGTTGACCCAAAAGAGAATAACTTATGCATCAAATGTTTATTAATTTATTTATCAAGTTGAAGATACAGGAATAAAACCAGGGAACTCAAAAGACATTTGCATTCCTTTATTCTTTCATTCCACTTGAAATATAAAATTAGTCATTCCAGTGAGGATTTGCAGTAGCTGAACTTCATGCCTAAGAATTTATAAAAAATTTTTAGTTTTCATATTTTCTTACTGTCATATTTTAGAAGACTTTTCTTAAATTTCGTTGTAGAAAGTTTCTGAAAAATAATGTTTGTCTCAGTAGTATCCACCTTTTGTCTTCTGCACTTGGTTTACTTTATTAAGGATTATTTCTCAGCAAAATAAATACTCTGGCTTTTGTTTGTCCCTTCTTAGAAGGAGAAAGTCTTCTGAATTAAGAATGGATGCAAATTTAGAACTTTTAATTTTACTACTTCCTTCATTATCTAATGCTGTAGAAGTTATGAGGCTAATTCTATGTTTAGAACCTTTTTCATCTGCTTTCTTGGGAAAGTTTTATGCATTTTACATTGCTTATGCACTGGATAAAATCAAGAAGTATTCTGGAAGAGAGCCATGACACCTGGGCTGTTCTCTTCAACTTGTAAATCCTAGAGCAGACTTATACTCCATTTAAATTATCTGGTCCTGTGAATCTTGTATTCCTGGCCCCTCAATGGTTGTTTCAAACCCTTTTTCTTCAGTATCCTGCTCACCTGGGAAGTGTTGCTGAGGGATTATGTCTCTCATTTGTTTGGTGGTGTTTTAAACATTAAACTGATGTTAAAAAGATAACATAAACCTCTTCTTTGGATGGTATCTCTGAGTGAACTCCAAGCAGCTTGCCTTAGGGATGCTCTAAATACACTTTCTATGTAAGATCTGTTCGGATCATAGTTTGGGGTCTACCTTAAGCTAATATAAGGATTTCAGGTTTACCAGGGAGGGTCCTCATGGTGGGAGGTACAAGAGGGTAGTATCTGGACTGACTTCAAGGAAACAGAAGCATCAGATGATCAGAAATTCAGGACTGTAAGGAAAGTCAGAAATTTATGCTGGATGACTGAATAGGCCCATGATCAAAGAACAAGAATATTCTCCTGGTCTCTTGAGATAGCTGAGGCTAAATAACTCCAGAGGCTAAATAACTCTGAGGCTAAATAACTCCTTCTCCTCCCCTCCAAATCCCTTTTGCAGAAGACAGCATTTCAGCTTTTCCCCTTGTCAGGGTTTTACTTTCCTGTAGGTTTATACCTGTTAGTATAATAAGTAAATAAGGCTTCCTGCCATGAGATAATTACACATTAGCAGAAATTACAGTACCTATTAGTCAGAAATTTAGTTTTCATTTCCTGATGTGGCAATTGTCTGAGCATTTGAAGAGGCAGGCAAGAGTCTGAGCATAGCATGATGAGAAGAGCTGGAAGAAGGGAAAAGCCTCCACTCTGATACGATGGAAGAATACCAAGTACCCCACTGTAGGCAAGGGAAAATGATGGCACCCAAAAAGCCTCTTTGTACCACTTTAAAAGCAGAATACAAACTGCAGCCAGGTTTGAAGTTGGAGCAAGTAAAGTAAGCAAGCTTAAATGGAAAATGGGATATTTATGTTACAAATGTTTTACTTACATTATAGGCCATATCTCTTGGTGCTGTAATGAACAGTGCATGGGGAGACCTTCCTTGTTTTCAGAGACATGGGTCTGTCTGCCTCTTATGTAGGCTGGAACACATGTGCAATACAGTCTTCCTACCTTTCTTTTATGGGGATTTTTTATTTCATACATCACATTAAAAAAAAAAAAAAGCAGGAAGTTATCTGTATTTTCATGCACTGCTGTAGAAAAAAATAGCCCCAAAACATTTTGGATGTAACTATTTCTTACCCTTTAGGTTGGGAAACCTAGGCCCAGCAGCCATTCAGCCACCTCTGCAACAATGTTCCAAGTAACCATTTCCTGCAGTCACATCTTGAAAACCCTCTGCATGCAAAATCAGCATGTATCAGGAAAATCCTGTTACACAGAAAATGGACACAGATTAGGAAGCATCTTTAAAAGAGGTGATTAAAACTACACACAATATTACATATGAGGCAAGATTTCTTGACTTGATTTCAGGGAGAAAAGTCAAACGAATAAACAGAAGAATGAAGGAAAGGAAGGGCAGATTGATAAAGGCACCACAACCCCTTTCTGACTAAAGCAATTTGGCTCAATAATTTCTTAACTCTGAAAAGCATAGTAAGAGAAAGAAGTGGCAAACAACCACAATGATAATAGAAAAATAAATCTGGTAAATTCTTCTGTGACTTTTCAAAGTAAGAGCTGATGACCTTTTTCTCTTTCTCTCTTGTTGAACAGCTTGGCAAGAAAACTTGTGGATTTTGTTAGTCACTCTACACTGGCTTCTAGTCTACATGTTAATGTTTAGGAAGTTCTAGGGATTCTTCCTCCCATTTGTTTGTAACTGGAGCAGATGATAGGCACAGATGGCTGCAAATTCAACTTTTCAGGCAGGCTTTTTTTCTTGGCTGAATGGATGAACCTGCAGGTAAAGCTTTTGGTGGTGTCTTACCTTCCTCCCCCAGAAGAGGACAAATATTGCTTAGGCATCAGCAAATCTGAGAAGCTCTTTGACAGCATGGGAGGTGCATGCAAACTCTCCCGTTGCCTTGAAAATGATTGTCTGCTGATGTCTGAGGGACAGGGATGGAGATCCATGACTGAGCTATGTGTTTGAACTTGTAATAGTTCCTACACGTTCTCCACGCCTTGGGACTGTGCAGTTTTGATATGACACTAAACAGTAGCACAGCCGTGGCACAGTGGGATCTGAATAAAGTTTGTCTCAGATATCAGAATTCAGATACACCTTTGGGGTAACATGGTTGCACATCGCAAAATTGTGACCTTCAGTTGCTGAGATATAAACAGGGATCGGGAGGAGGGAGAGTTGTTTTCCTTTCTGCAGACAGACCAGTGACTTGGATGCAGCACTTAAGGTATCCAGTAAAACTTCAAGGACCAAAGACATGTAAGTGTCTGAGCTGTTTATAAGCCTTTAAAATTGGGCCCTGCTTTTTTATTGAAACGTGGCAATCATCAGAGAAAAGCTGAGGCATCAGTACAAATAATAAACCAACACGATTAGTGAGAAAACTTTTACTCTTTAATTCAAAGAAATGGAAGAATGAACAACCAAATAACAGCCAGGAGAAAGAGACAGTGGACAACTCCAGCACCACAGGAGTCTGCCAGATAATTTAGGAGGGAAATTAAAGAACTGAAACAAGAGGCAGCTTCATCATTTGCTAAGCTTGTGAATTCAATCTCAGAAATAAAGCAAAGCTTAATAAAAACAGATGATGGGGCAGACTAATTGCAGCAGCAAACAGGAGAAAGAGAATGGAAACACATATTGATTCTTTTTTATTGAAGTAAGAGAGACAATTGTGCAGAAAATGTTCCAACTCCTGAAGCTTATTAAGAATGAATAATACAATGATTTGTGAGTAATCAGAAGAAAATTATTAAATGCCAGAATTCATACCTTTATTTTTAAATTAAGTGCTAGAAGTAAATGAGAATTTTGGTTGCATGCTGGCACAAACCCAGAGGCCACTGGTCTCGAAGAAATAGACTTTTTGGAAGGAATTCTGTGGGTGGCAAAATTTGTGAATTGAGTTTAGTATCAACTAAAATGTTGAATTTCCTAGGTGTTTCCTTTAATTGTTATACTTCATTTTACCATTAACAAGCTTTTAGTGATCCATAAGTGAAAAATGAAACATATTTCTTTACCATGCTGCAAGGCTATCTACGGAACTCAGCCAATATGGAGGAGAGAGACCTGGACAGATTGTAATTTGTGCTATAAACTAATAAATGCTGTTGGTCTGGGAATATACATTATTAATTTGCCTACAAGAAGTGTTTTGTCACATTTTAAGATAGATGTAATAAAAGTGAAATTTATGCTGGTGATGTAGTTTGAGCATACTTTCAAAACCTTTATAGAAAAAAAATCAATTTAAATAATGCATTGATTCTTATGCATATACTAGTGTCCTGCTTTTAATCATTTAGAGCTAAATGGAGGTGAGGTTCTGTTCTGAATATTCTTTTTCCTAATACATACAAAGTTGATACTTGTGTCTTTTACAGCTCTAACTAGAGTTATTGAATATATTACCAACAGTTGTAAAAACCCGTATTGCTGCTCCCTAATTCTCTACAGAGAATGTCATGACATTGTGGTTCAATTGGCTGTTCTTGGCTGTCTGGTTTATCTGGATGCTGTTTTCCTTCTAACAGATTTTTTCTTGAGTTTTACATTTTCAAGATGCTGTAAAACATTTAAAAAGCACTGCGTAAGTACGAATCTTGTAACTTCGGTTGTTCAGTGGTGCCGTACTCTTCTTCTGTTTTCTTTTTGTTTTCAGCTGGGGAGAGTGGTCATACAAACACAATAGCAGAGGAATCGCAGAAGCAAAAGAAGGAAGTTTCCCGGTATTCTCATTCCCAGCATATGTAGGAAAACCCTAGGATACTGATGGTCATGCAATATTACTGACATTGCATTAAAAGACACCAAAGTAGCACACGTTCCTTCTCATACAAGGTCCCAGGAACCTCCTGGAGGAATGTTTGGGAATTAATGTATCCTTCTTGGCAATGCATCCAAGAAATTATTTCAGGTGCATTTAATACACCTTTTTAAATTGTTATCTTGGGATTTTGTCCAGTCTCATAATTTTGTCTCTCCCCTTTTAAAATGCTCTTAAGGAACTCAGACAGATTTAAAACATGCAGAATAGTTGCAGTAAATGTTGGACTGAGTGAATATGAGGTGTTTTGCTTCCTCTTCCTCTGAGACCCAGAAACACCAAAACACCATAAAACATGTATGGGAGTCACTTTGCCAGGGTTACAGAAGAAAACCACAAATTTTAATTGGCAGGAATAAGCAGGCTTTTCACTTGATTCTTGTTGCAGGCAGCAAGGATTTAGCTGTGGTATTCTTTTTCAGTGTTGCAAGCATTTTAAAACAAAAATGTTTGTTTCTATTTCCAGCTCTGTCTCACTCAAATATTTTCTTCACAGAGTGAAGGAAACTGTACAATGAAGGTACATTCCCCCCTCTCTTTGGGAAATGGATTTTTTTTTTTTGAACTCTTTCAGTCCAAACCAATATTGCTTACTGCCTGGATGCTTTCAGTTTCTGTGAGGTGATAAGAGCTCCCCATTGAAGTCCAGTAGCTGAAGGGGCTGTGAGATGTGTTGCTTCAGGAGAACTGAAGTTCTCAAATGCACCTTCTCTTTCTATTGGTCTTCAGGTGAAAATGTTTAACTCTAGTAATAGAAAGGGGCCTTCATTGGTGCCCTAATTAGGGCAAGAAAAGATTCCTGTCAAAAAAAGAATGATCTGAACACAGCTTAGACTCCAACGGGATGTGATTGGATCATCACAGCTAATTTGTCCATTGAAGTAGAACCACAGAGTCAAACTTCCTGAAATGTTGTCAGTTATTTCTTAATTATAATCAGGCTCTGCTATTACTGCTTCTCTCATAAATTTTTGCAACTCTTGTTATACATAAGAACCAAAATTAGAGAAGTAATGCAGAGGAAACCAGGTTTCTGCTGTTAGAGCTTTAAGAAATAAAGCAGAAAATGCGATGGAAATCCTTGTGGAGGGAGAAGCCAGTTATTGATGCAATAATGCTGATTGCTGGAAGTGAAACTGCACAGTTATTCCTCTACTGAATTCTGTAATTGTGTCTATTTGTATCTATGGATTGGGCAATTTTCAGGCACTTGTGCAGGCAAACATTGCTTTCCAGAGGTAACGGATTTGCATGAGAAGCTTTGGCAACCAAACACAACAATATTGAAAACCACTACATATGGACCCTTGTGCAGGGCAGTCTTACTTTTCACTATTTCTAGGGCTTCATCGAATTAACAAACACAACTTGTACAGCCATAGTGGGCTCTGGAAATTATCAGTGCCTCCAGAAGTGACTGTCACTGGCCACTTTCCTAGATTTTTCCTCAAATAACTCTCCGCTTCTCCTCAGAGTTTTGAATTCTTGATGTTCACTGGAAGCATCAGAAGAAACACAAACTTTCTTTCATACCTAGATTATGCATTATGTCATTGCTTCTCAAGCACTTTAAGCCAGAATATTCTGGTCTTAACTTACCTCAGTAGGCTGGATTTGACTATTTGAGTGATTGAGTCGATGTATGAGCTGGGAGAGAAAGAGAAACAAGAACTTCTCGGGAGGACAAGACTGCTTATTTTTTGCAGTAAAGCTGGATGTAGATGTGGCACCTAGGAACATGGTCTAATGATAACAGTGTTAGCTGGACTCGATTAACTTAAAGGTAATTTTGAACCTAAATGATTCTATGATTTGTGTCAGTTGAAACTTGTGAATTCACTGTGAGAAAACTTTGGAAACATTGGGAAATTGCTGAACAGCAGGTTCTGAACAGAAGTTACAGCTCTCTGAGTGCTCAGTGTGTTGGTGGTAACTGCTTTACTCCGTGCTGTTCAGCGAGTTTAGCATATGAATGGTGTTTGCTTATAAGTTAAACAAATGATTATCAACTCCTATCAAATTGTTAATTAAAAGTCAATGGAACTTGTGAAATGATCGGAAGACTGTGAAAATAGTTGAGACAATCATCATTAAGTGTGTACTGTTTTTAACAGAGATTTCT
Organism: Gymnorhina tibicen; assembly: GCA_013399875.1. Lineage (NCBI taxonomy): Eukaryota > Metazoa > Chordata > Aves > Passeriformes > Artamidae > Gymnorhina > Gymnorhina tibicen. The sequence continues at coordinate 2,030,509 of VXAZ01000256.1, forward strand.
CTGGGTGCCACGCAGAACAAAAATACTTGAGTGAAGCAGAGAAGTAATGCAAAATATGTTACTAATGTAGTTACATAATAAAGTCATAGATATGCTGTATTTTCTATCCTCTGATGCTTTATTAGGAAAAGGAAGGATGGACTCCAGAACACTCAAGAAAAATTGGAGAGAAACAACTCTCTCCTGTTCTACATGACTAGAAACTCTGTTTTTGTCTGAGATGGATATGAATCTTAAGTCAGACTTAGCAAAACTGTGTCTCACGAGATTTTAAAAATGCTTTTATTGTAGATACTATACTTGTTAAAATGTATATTTGATTAAATAAACTGCTGCATCCAGGCAGGTGGTGAGAAAAAATGTATGAATTTACCTTGTTTGGCTCTACTGGCTACAGCAGTGTTCTCTGGAAAGTTCCCCTTGTTCTGGAGGTGTTACAAAATGGTTTACAAAATGGTGGAAGCATTGTCTCAATGCCACAGAGAGAGGGATTACCTTTTCCTGTTGTTACCAACTATGTGTATCTCTGTTTCCATGAAAATTGCTGCTTTAACCTCCCATTGTTACCCTTGCACAGAGAAATCTTGCTACCCCAGTTTCCTGCTGTCATCTTAATAGAGCTGCCCATAATCTTTGCTGCTCTCTCCATATGGGAGTATAACTGATGTTTTTTGGTATTGTAGGAAGGCTAAAGATGAGGTGATTACTTTTATTTTTACTTCTAGCTCCAGACAGGGTTCAAACAAAGCTTTGCTGGTATGCAAACCTCATGAATCAATCCACTGGACTGCTTCACTGCACTTTTGTTTCCTGCTTATTTAGCCCATGGCTGATTGTTGAAATGTGCTTTATGACACTTCTTTTAATGTTATTTACTGCTAAAAGGAAGTCTACATTTTCCATTTAGTTTCTTTCTATGAGTTAAACATCATGTTTTTCTGCTCACAACAATAATTTAGGTTGTAGAGGGACATGTCTTGACAGGAACATCATACGTAATTTTAAAATTAAGAGTTGCAAAACTCACGACTTATATAGTGTGACAGTTTTAGGCCTTTTTGTTCCTAAAAGACTGGGTAATGTGAACAAGACATTTCCTTTAATTAGCTTTATTTACTGTTCCCTGTAATGAAACATCCAAAGGGCCTTTAGTCTGCAGTTTTATATGGGCTGAGGGAAGGGACTATGGGCTGTTGCTTCTGAGATAGTGCTGGTGTTGCAGGATGCTGGAGCATTACACCACTGGCATCCCCAGTAAATGCAACAGCAGATAGACCTGCCTGTTTTTTCAAAGTGCTGCTATAACTTTTAATATTTTTGATTTGTCCAGTCTTTAATGAAGCTAGCACAACAATTGTCAAGGTGATGAAGTGGTGAGCAGCACTTGAAAACTTTGTCTGGTTCCTTTGTAATAGCAATTAGGCAAGGAGTTTGAGTGCACTGCTTGTTCTTCTGTTTGCATAATCCAGTAATCATGCATATTTTCCAGTGTTAAGCCTTTATAAATACTAATAATAAGTTGCAGAAAACTCCAGAAGTGAAACCAAAGTAAAACAAAATGAATAAACAAGATAAACAGGAAAATAAATATACAAATCATGGTCAGGAACATGTTTAAAGAACAAAATTTTCTGAAGCAGTATCTGAAATCACAAAGAGTCAAAGTGTATACATGAGGAAATAAAAATTTCCCCAGTGCAAAATGAATAGGTGGCCTTCATAGAAACCTTGTAAGAAGATGTTTCCAAGTTAAATATCAAAAGATTGGGAACCGATATAATGCTAAACCATTAAAAAAAAAAAAAAACAAAAACAAAGAAAACCTCCCTCTTGTGAATTGACATAAGCCACATTGGAATAAAATGAATTGTGCTTGTGAAATTCCAGAAGAATTTGTTCAAGTAGGTCAGTATTTCAGGTGCTACATTTTTGCCTTCAAATTCCTCACTTAGAAAACAGTGGGATCAGCTTCTATGTATCTTCCTCTGAGAAATAATTATGGCCTTTTTTAGTCTGTAAAGGACTTGTAAGCAGACCAGACTGCAATCTAGGAATGAAATTCCTGAAGTGATTGGAAGAATGCAGAAATTTAACAGCCTGAACCTGTTTGTGAAGACATTCCTTACTGATTAAGGAATAATCTGAGAGATGTAGAAAGAAAATCATCATCAATAGCATAGGAAGTCTAAGGGAAAAAGAGGAAGAGAATAGTTTAAGTTCAATAAAAAAAAGAGGAAGGGAATAGTCCAATAAGGATTTTATTTTATTAAAGATGGATGTAAATACAACAGAAAAATCCCTTAGATATTGTCAAAATTAAAATGACTCTTGAGATCAAAAGTTCTCCTGTGTGTGAAGAGACTTGTTCTGCTGGCACTGTTGATGCTGTTGTTTGCAGGTATTGTTGTCCTTCCTTTGATGTAAAGATTTCTGCATCTTTGTACATTTTATTACAAAGAAAATTAAACTCATAAATAAATAAAGGCTTGTAATGCGATCAGTTCTAATCTCCTATCAGAGAGACAAAGACACTCTCAGGACCAATTTTTTAAATTTCCTCTACTTTTCTAGTCTTGGTCCCTTAAATTGCATTTTTGCTGAATGTAATGGTACAGGGTCTTCAGTTTAAGTTTCCCAAACATCATAAAAGTCATATTGTCCAGCTTCCTTCCTTCCCCTTTCATATTATTAGTTAAATAATCATGATGCTTCCTTCTTTTTCCACTCCGACAGTCACCTTAGAGTCAAGTTTTTTATTTCCTCCATATTCCTCTATGGTTATTTAACAAAAATCCAAGAAGGATTCAGGGTTAATTCTGAACCACCATGATTGCATGTGATGGAAAAGCATAGATCTCTATTTTTTCAATAATAAGAAGCTTACTAGTGTCAATTCTTAATTTTAAGAGAGAGCTATGCTGCTGATCTCTGAACAGGGATACATGACACCCTCCTATTTGCAGTTATCCTGTGAGTCTGGGGCTTCTTATATAACAGTTTAAAATACAATTCATGTTAGATAAACAAAAATTCTTTTTTCCTGAATTGAAAGACTAAGGCTTTACTCAGTCTGACTTAGTTTCCTGTCCCTTATGTTCACCAATGATCCTGCCAGTGAAATGTAGGGAAAAGTACAAGAGACAGAAAAGTATGATATTTTATCCAAATATTCTCCAAGCAACCACTGATCAGTGATTTTTGAAGCTCTTGAGTCAGAGGCACTGCCTTGTATTCAGTGCTGCTAACTAGATTATTTTAGCCAAGATTTTTTTCTGTCCATCTTTGAATCCAAGTAATCTTTATTGCATCCACAACACAGCTGAACTACACATTTGAAGAACCATCTCTGTCTGTTGTGAATCCGTCATTTATTATTGCCATTCACTGCCCTTTAATTCTTAGCAAAGAAGATGGACAATCTTTCTCTATTGCAGTCATTGTTTATACACATTCATCATATTTCTCCTGGTTCATGGCACCTCTTAGATGATCCTGGTTGCTCCTCTCTACTCATCTCCTGATTCTGTTACATTCTTTTGTCACTTTTTGTGATGGGCAGTGTTGGGGTTTTGCCACCGTGCACAGCTGCTCCTTTGAGGGGGGCTGTTCTAGAAGGAGTGTCTGGAGTGGGAGGGTGGCTCACCTCGCTTGGGGGAGCACTGCAGGGACTTTGGTAGCAGCTGTAGCTGGGTCTGGAGGCTTCTCTGAGGAGAGTGAGGGTCAAAGGTCATGCACAGATCTAGAATGGGCAGAAAGAGGAGCAGGTGGAGTGGACAGAGCTGCCTGCAACTCAGACAGTCCTAAGATTGTATGAAAAAAAGGGCTTGCCCACAAGGGAATGGTGGGTAGGGAGAGCATTGCACGTAAACTGCTTGTACTTCTGTTCTGTCTCCCCATGCTGCTTTTTTATTTTTCCTTTTTTATGTTAATTTGCATTCAGATGAAGTATGCCATTTCAGTCACCTTGGCTGACATAGAGGAAGGTGTCTCTTTCTAAGTTGTGACTGTGTTGGGATCCTGCCATCCTTTTAAAAACTAAAGGATCCTGTCCCATTATCGCTCTCCCTCCTGAAGGCACCTGGACGCCCTAGTTGTAATGGGAGGAGGTACCAGTGGCAGCAGAGCTACCTGGAATTGTAAGTGTTTACTACTGAGAATTGCTGTGACTAAATTTGTAGATCTGTCCCCTTGTCCTCTCTAATGTGTAACTTCCATGATCTGCATCCTTCATGGTGAAGATCCATCTCAGTTACAGTGATCTTGTCCAGCACAGGGCTGTCCTGTCATTCCAATGTGTGCTGTGAGCACTGCATTGACATTGTGCTGCGGGACCCAGCTCCCATTTAAAAGAGACACTCATGCTGCAACATTTCATAGCTGTGAATTTATCCTCGTGGGATTGATGCAAACAGTCCAAGCCTTAGTGAGTTACACAAAAACTGAAAATCAGCAATGTTTAGATGAAGCATAGGTTAGGTGGTCCCATCTTTCTCCAGGTTCCCTCCTCCCAAGGTGGTTTGGGCTTCACTGATGATAAGCAACAGCTTGCTACTTCCACCATCCTCTTTGTGTCTTCCCACGCAATTAACCTGTACCCACCTTCCACCTCACTCTTTAGCTGGTGACCTGCTGGTTCCCTTCACTCTTTCTCCCCCAGAGATTCTGACAGAAAGGCAGGCATATATATTATGTGTGAGGAGTATTGGTAGGTATCATTTGTCTTTGTTATGCTGGCTCTCATAACACACCCACCGCAATTTATAAGCTGTTCAGCATACCACAAAAATTATTCTTCTGCCCTCACAGCATAGGCAGATTGTGGGTAGATATGCCTGCAGAACACGAGGTTTGCACTGTGCCAGTAAGTTTTGTGGCAATACAATTTTGAAAAGTTTTCATTGGGCTTGGTTTTAAATTGTGACAGATGTCAAATTCTTCTGACACAAATAATAGAGCAGTCTCAAGTGAAAAAAATGAACTCAAAATTGCACAAGAAATCCTTTGAGGTATCATGAGGTTTTAAAAGCAGAAATAACACTTTGTTATAGCTGTAAAGATGTAGGCTGAAGCACATTTCCTGTAAAACTGAGCTTAAAACTTATAAGATCTTTCTCTAGAATTATTTTAAAGAGGAGTGATTGATATCGCTGATATGTAGCTTGTCTTCTGTCAGTTTATAGCAGAACTATGGTTTCAGAGGTGCAATTAGCTCAAGTCTGCACAGTAACTTCTATAGACAGTTGGAGCTGAAGCTTTATTTATGCAATAAAGGTCTGAAATGAGATATATTTTAATTAGGAGATAATAGTGATAATACAAAGCTTTGTTTATTAAGTAGTCAAAAGTTCAAATGAGCTGTGAATTTTGAAGAAGACTTTGGCAGGAGATGAAGAACACAACAGCATAGTTCAGAATTCCCTTTAGTCTAGATGTAATCTCATTAATGCTGTGCAAAAGTTCAAAGTAAAATGAGGCCTGGACATTCTGTAGATATTTGCTTTTGACATTCCTAATCTGGGAATGTTTTAAAAAAATAAATACTTGTGTTTTTTAAAACAGACATTGAACTTTGTAAAAACATCCAGTTGGGGCTGGGTGTAAGGTGCCAGGGAGCAGGAAGGAAAAAATGTGTTGCTTGTTTGCTAATCACTATGGAGACATTGTGCCTGAGTTCTCTACATTAATTCATCAGTTTATTTAGCCCTCAAATCTTGTATGTGTAAGTGATCTAGAAAGGCTTTTGTGTCTCTTTCGCTGTCTCACTTCACTGCCTTTCTAGTTCAGGAATTCTTGCAATTCCTGACTCCCTCACCCTGCTCCTAGGGTTTTCTTCAGGCTGTATGAAGAGCTTTGTTAACACATGATTGCTTTTCAAACACCTGGTCTTTTCCAGGAGCATAAGCTATCCAAAATTCAGTTTCAATGCATGAAAATACAGTAGGTGTGTATTTCCAGCCAGTCATCAGTATGCTTTATGGCCTTTCCTAAAAAATTTAGACTTGCAATGATAATTTGCTTTGTAATATTTCTTTGCTCAGGGTACTGTTCATAGGCCATGGCATATGACTATTAGTAAGCTTGAGAGAGAAATAACCTTACTTGGAAGAATTAGTATTGTTTCAAAAATAGCTATTACTCTTCAGAAATCAATCCTGTTATCACCATGGATAGGTCCATTGACTATCATCTCGGTGCCCAGCTGTGGAATGGGAGGGAACACATGAAAAAGGAATGGAGATTACATAAAAGTCATCAGTACGGAGCTGAATGGATCTAGGATGCACTTACGGCTCTCGAGAATTTGTGTTTACTCTTCTTTTTCCCTGTAAAAGAATCAAATGGCAGCAGCTTTACAACAACCAAAAAATCACCTTACTGAAACAGGTTAAAAGTCATGAATAAATTCATGGAGTAATAATAAAAAATCCATCACAAGATATTAAACTCAAAGATGTAAACAGTGTCTTGCTGAGACCTTAAGCCATAGATTTCTGGAAGCTGAGAGTACTATGTTTATTGCCCTCTTGTTTCTGACACATCTGTTACTGTCCACTGGCAGACAGGGTGCTGGATGAAGTTGACTTTGTTCTAAGCAATATACTCTTACTTTTTTTTCTTTTATTTTTTTTTTATTTAATGTAGAAAAGGAACATAAAAGATGTCTGACTCCCTGACCTCTTCTTTCCCTGCCTTCAGGCATTTGCAACCTGACAGCTGTTTCTTTACACTGCTTTATATGGGAAATAACAGTGCTGAAATAATTTAAAACAAGTCCATGAGGAATAGAGATCCTTTCAGTTTATCTACTTTGGGGTCAAGTTTTTCTCTCTAGTACGGCACAGCAGATGAGTTTTGCAGTCTTTTTTTGCATACACAAAATTCAGTTTCCACATTTTTTTTCTTGATTGCATTAATACAAACAAGTGATCCATAGGTAGTTCTCCAATGCCACTATGCATTTGCTGAATACAGGTTAACTTTTTTGCAGCTACATTTTGCAGCTACAATACAGTGGGGTTTTTTTCAAATGTCCTGGAAGTAAACAGTGGTATCAGTTACAACCACTATAGCCAGAAAATAATTCAGAAGCCACCTAGAAAATTGTCTGTTCCAAGCAAGCGTCTAGTAAACAAGTAATAAATAATCTGGAGATCTCTGTGTTAAGCATGATGGGCTCACAGAAAAGATGGATGAGAACGAACCTTATGGTCTCCAAAGATACCACAAGAACAATTAAGCAAGAAATGGGAGGTTCAAACTCTCCGTCTTTAACTTGCACTTTTCTCGATGGATGAGGACATATATAGTGTCCCTGTGACATCCCTACTTTTATATTACTTCTGTTTTGTGGGAACATTAATGTCAGCCACTTTCCTCTTTTCCCAGATAACCTTAATACAAGTGAAAATGTGCTTTCTGCATCCCTTAGATTATAGTCACTAAATACCAGTAAAACTTCTGAAAGATGTGTACTGAATAAACAGAAATGCACCTTTGAAGCTACTCCCATCTGGCAAATAAAAGAATAGACATGTCAGCAAGGCAAGTTTAACTTAGTTCAAAAAAGAAAAAGTGTTTTGCTACCAAAACCAAGGCAAGCCAGAAACTTCAAGTGTGATTTAAATGAGGAATAGAATCACAGAATGTGCTGACTTAGAAGGGTGCCTCACCTGCAGTGCAGAGCAGAGTGGGATAGTCCCCTCCCTTGCCCAGCTGGCAATGCTGTGCCTGATGCACCCCGGGACACAGGTGGCCCTCCTGGCTGCCAGGGCACTGCTGACTCATGTTCAACTCATCATTGACCAGGACCAGAGGTCCCTTTCCATAGGGCTGATCTCCAGCCTCTTGTTCCCAAATCTGTCCATACATCCAGAGCTGCCCCGTCCCAGGTGCAGAATCTGGCTTCAACTTTCCCTTGTTGAACTTCATACAGTTTGTGATTGCCCACCTCCCCGACTTGTCAAGGTCTCTCTGCAGGGCACCTCTTCCTTCGAGGGAGTCAACAGCTGTTAAGATCCAGTTATTAAGGTTCTTTGGAAATTCCTCTGCCCGAATTAAGGTGCAAACAAGACCATATGCCAGTCAATAGTAAGGGTTTTATTTGATGGTAGATATGAGAGAGAGTGAGAGAGAAAGAAAGAAGTAGGAAATAGGTGGGGGGGACAGAAAGAGAGTGACAGGGACAGAATAAAGAAAATATCATCACCACTCCACGGACCCCAACGATATTCCATTGATCCTCTCCAGCTGGTCTTCTTGGTGGTAAAGATCCCCCCCGGTAGCTTAGAATCTCATGAGTTAATATACGCTCAGGCCACGTGGGGAAGCCCAGGCACCTCCCTGGAGAGGGGGGGTGGGTTTGCCATCGTCTCTTAGAGCAGACTCCAGGTTTGTTGCACCACGTGCAGTCCTGTGGTGCAAGGCTTCAGGAATGGCTCTGGGGGCACTTTGGGGGCCTTTGATGGATTGAGGCACCCCCTCAGCTGCCTCCCCGAATGTCCCATGAATGCGGTCTTCCCAGGGTTGGGGGTTCCACAGCTGGGCCAGTTTGTGTAAAAGGGAGGATGGGCGTTCACTGCCTCTGAGCAGAGGTTACACCCAAAACCTCCTCCCCCACCTCCTCGTTGCAGGGGCGAGTCTGTGTAAGCCTGGCTTCTGTGGGCTGTGGTCTACCCCACCCCAAACTCAGCCAGGGATGAATCTTAGCAGGGCTGCTGGGTTTGGCTCACATTCTTTTCTTTGTTTGTTTCTCCCCGGGCCTGAGGTTGATGAAAGAATGGGTTTTCACTTTATCTAATCTCAGCAGTTGGATTTACAGTCCGAAGTTCTTCAGGGAGGTTTCTGTGGTAGTAGCTTCTTTAAAACTTTGTATCAGTGTTTGAGGCATGAACTATTTTCAGTCTCTGACAACAGCTCCTCTCAATGTAGTGTTGTAGAAGAACTTAGTATTCCTTTGAGTCCTGCATCCAAGTTATTTATGAAGACATTGAAGGGTACTGGCCCTAAAATGGAGTCCTGGGGAACCTCATTAGTGAATGGTCACTACTCTGATGTCACCCCATTCCCTACAACCTTTTGTACCTGACCTATGAGCCAGTTGCTCACCCATCACATGATGTATTTATCTAGCTGGATGCTGGAGATTTTGTCCAGAAGGAGAGACAGAATCAAAAGCTTCTGTCATAACTGCCCAAGCCAGTTTCTGAGATGACAAATGGTGAAATTAAGGAAACTAAATTTCACAAGGAGAATTTTCACCTCATGAAGCCATGCTGGTTGTGACTGATGGCTGTGTTGTCCTTCAGTTGTTGTGTTGTTTTTCAATAACTCCCAGAATAATCTTCTCCAAAATTTTACCATGCACTGAAGTAAGACTCTTTGGCCTGTAGTTTCCAGGGTCATCCTTTTTGAAAACTGGGGCAACATTTGCCAGATTCCAGTCAACTGGGGCGTCTCTAGATTCCCAAGACCATTCCAAAACCACTGAGAGAGGCCTCAAATTGACATCAGCCAGCTCTTTGGGGATTCTCAGATGAAACCCATCAGATTCCATAAACTTACAGGGATCCAGCTGGAGCAGCAGATACAAATAATGAAATTTAATGAAATGAATAAAATTGCAGAATGTGAAAGCCAGGTTTTCCTTGCTCTGTTAACTTTTCTGTCACAGCTCTGCAGTGCTCTCTCTAAGGTAGCCTGGGAGTGATTTCTTCCCTCTTCTACTACAATGCCACAGGTCGAAGAGGTGTCAGCCTTCAACCTGAAAGACAAAAGTATGTGTGCTTGGAGAACTCTTTGTAGGTAAGAGAGGAGGAATGTAATTCTCTCCTCATGTGTATGTCTGGGCGTGACAATCCTGCTGTTTATCAGAGCCACTTTTTTGGAGGTTGCTTTCTTCATACCTTTTCCCTTTCCCCTGACTGCCCTGGCCTTTTTGACAACAGTTAAATTTTAAGTCCCAATGTTATTCCTGAAGAATAAGAAACAACTTCTCCAGAACTCTGTTTTCTGTGTCTCTGTGTTTCTAACTTGTGGCAGTTTTAGGAAGCTGATAACTTCAGAGCTTAATTTGTTTTGATTGTTCCACAAAACCACTTCCGTGTAATTTCCAGAATTTCTAGTCAAAGAGAGAGAAGGAATCATAAAACATATGAAAATATCATATTTATTAAATAATGAGGCTCATCCAGCCAGCTTCTTGTTTGCAGTATGATAAATCACGTATTCTTAATAAAGAAATAGTAACACTGTTTCAGGTACAATCCTTCTTTTATTGTCAAGATTAGTACAATTATTAAATCTATATGAAGCTCCACACTGGATATTTAGCCTGCTTGCATTTTTTATTAGATTTAAGATTCTAATTCAGGCGTAGTTGTAAACCTGAATACTTTATGCTAAAAAGCACAGAAAAAGAAGCCTTTTTACAGAAACCATTAAGCCCAAAAAGGAGAGGTCGCATCTGTTTCTGTGCAATGCATTTAAAATATATACTTATATGACTTTCCTAACAATAAATTCTGTTACATTTTGTATGGGTGAGAGACTTCTCAGATATTTCTTGAAACCAATCATCCATAAATGTGTATCTCTCTTGCCACTTCCCTTTCAGAGAGAGGATGTTTAAATTGCTCTTCTTCACCTTACAGCCTAAACACTAATAATTGTGAAGAGACATATTGGTCATTGGGTATTTTATATATGTACCTATCATTTTTTCTGTCCTTAAATGCAGCTTATCTTGCTGAAGTTCTGTGTATCAGCCTAGTTGAAATTCAGCTATAGCAGTATGCATGCTGCGAAATCTAGACTGTAACCCACAGGGGACTTCATTAGTAGATAACTTTTTTTTCAGTTCAAAGATTTCACTTGAGAGTTTTAAAACTCTCTAGTTTGCTAATTAGCTTATCTCCAAGGACTGTATTTAACAGTGTACAAACCTTTTATATTGATGTGGGCATTCACACACATATCCATTCAACTTAGAGCATCACCATCCCCTCTTGCATTCAAGGACAAATGCTTTTAAACTTTGTGTGTCATAGAAAGGCTTTCCCTGGTCTATCATCTCTGTTTTTTCAGAATCCTCTTTTTTTCTAAGGTACATAAGCATAAATAATCCAGTTTTAAATACACTAGTGTCATATATTGAATATGTTAAAAATGAGAGTTACTGTGGCACTGCAAGGGATTTCCCACATGATTACATTTTTTCAAAGTCCATTGTAAGTTAATTCTTACAATTCAAATAATCAAGTCAGTGCCTAACAGAATATTAATCACAAGTCTTGACACAACACTGTATTCATAAAGTGTTATTCTGTGTATTGTACAGTTTCCAGGCTGAGTAACTTTGCTGATCAGGTCTGCATAATCAATTCCAGTCTGCAGCAACCTAATTGTATGGAAATGGAGAGATTTCTTTTGTTCCATCAGGACTCATTATGCAGCGGTTCCAGAGTGCCCCTCCATTACTGAAGTGTTTCAGCTTTTCAGTGTCTGCTGCATAGGCTCTGGGTGGGTTGATGTTCCCAGACCTGTCACCTCACTCCAGGCTTCTATTTAATGACGGGACAGAGTCCATTATCCAAAGAGTGCTGGAGGACAATTTTTGTATTTTTGGTGGATGCTCTGACGAGATAGGTATCTCAGAAGTCACAATCTTCCTGTAGGTTGGTATTATGCAGTCAGTAATTTTGTTTGAAATTTTAGCTCCTTTTCTTCTTGTTTCAAATAAAGACAGAGTCCTGAAGGACTGTGGTCTCACAGTGAAAATGTCAGTTCTTGGTATACAGAATTATACTCATAAAAAGATGGTAGATACATACTAATTGGAAGGAAGCTTATTTTATTGAGGTTTTACAAAGTCATTTGTTCTAGTTTCTGTTCCTGTGAATGTAGAATTGATCCTCAGTGCACGTCTATAGTCTGTCCAATTTCAACTGACTTGACTTATTGAGTTTTCATTTTTTTTTTTTAATCAAAGGCTATTTCAAAACTTACTCAGAGTTTTCCTTAGGAAACACACCTGCATGCCCAAATTCTCAGTCCCTGTACTGCATCCCGGTATTAATCTCTGCACTGCTTTGGTAGTATGTTTAGACGGAACTGTTAGATATAACCCAATGCAAGTGCTATCTAAAAATGGCCTTTCTTCATGCATTTCTTCTCCTCTGTATAGATGGAGGAGGGAATATGTCTTTTATGCTTTTCAGATTGGGTAAGCACTACTGATCTGAATTCAGTTAAAAAGATTATTATGTCTCTGTTGCCCTTTTGTTTTTCTCAGACATTGCATCTGTTAGAGATGACATCTTTAAATGATCTGAGTTTTGGATCCAGAGCAGTGACTAAAATATTTTTGTGAGTTTCCATCTTCGTAATTTTACTAAAATTCTCCTATTCTCTATTTAGTACTGTATTTACTTCCTTATACGTGTGCGGACTTTTAAGCTCCCCTTGCTTCACAGGTGCTGAGCTGATGGACCTCTGACACTGGGAAATCAAAAGTCCAAAGTATACACTGTTGAATGGTCCTGAAAATTGTAAGATTTAGTTCCAAACCTCAGTTTTCAATGGTAGGACAAACTCTAGGTAATCCTCTTTTTACTGGATTTACTTTTCAAGAGGAAAGACTAAGATTTTCGTGCAATAATTAATTTAACAAGCAGAAGGAAAAAAGTATTTCAGAATATGTCCCTGCTATACCTGTGGCATTCATTCTTGAATGTCCGAAAGAGTAATTCACCTAATGGAATACCTTTAGCATGTGAAAGGACTTTTTGTGTATTTTTTTCCCTAACATAATAAAGTGAAAAAGCACACTAAGAACTTATTATTACTGGGCATTCAGTAGACCATCTGTCATTGTGATTTCTGTCTGTTGTTTGGAGAAGTTTGACTTTACTGAGGTCAGTTTTACTTATGTATGCTCCTGTATTCTTGTTTTAAATTATGGCTTTTGTTGTGGAGTGTGTACTGAATCATAGTCAATTGTACGACAGTGTGTTCAGGTTTGGTAATGACAGACTCTAGAAGGTAAGACCCAGTCACTTGAGAATCATTACATTTGATATTGTGTCTATTCAGGAAAAGTAAGGGTTTTTTTTGTTGGTTTTTTGCCTCTTCCCTTTCCAGGATATAAATGATATTAGCAAATTCATTTGTCATTTTTCTACAGCTGCCTGAGATTCAAGGCCAAATTTACTGCTCTTTGTTTTTCATGCCTTTTAGAGCGCTAGAGTTTCTTCTGCTCTTGAAGAGGAATACTTAAAAAGGTAAAAAAAAGGTGCAAGGTAAAATGAACACTTGTTCAGTGAAGCATTCTCCTGGCACTTTAATCTGATAAAACTTTCTAAACCTGAGAATCAAACCAACATAAATCAATAGGGTTTATTTCAAGTTTGCTACTGAGAATAGACCATGCTAACCCCTAGTTCTGACTGCAAGTACTATGGCACAGTCTCTTAGTGCCTTATTTGCTAAGAAAAAAACAGTGAACACTGGAAAATTAACTCTGAAAAACACAGAAACAGAGGAGTTAATAAATACCATGTTGTGCACAGTTACTTTTTATCCGCAATATATAAAAAATTTCCTTGAAGGTGTTCTTTATTTGTACTACTTAATGAGCAGATTTTAAAACCTGTTTTTATTTATGATTGTAGAACACACTTTGCAAATTCGTATTCCACTGAACTTGTAGAAAAAGCTTTGCTGTTCAAGAGTTTATAGAAAGGAAATACAGGTGGTAGCGTGAATTACCTGAGGAATTGAAATAAATATTTGAGTGAAATGTTTTATGTTATTTGAGTAGTATTAATTGTATTGACTTCAATAAATCTCCACTGCTTACTGAAGAATTATTTTCTCTGGATTTGTTCTTATTTGTGGATTTACTTTCATTAAGTGGTTCAGCTGTCTCCTAATTTAATCTCTACTGAAATAGAACTGAAAGACAGCATTTTACAGGATTTCTGATTAGACATTTCAAACAATATTAACTACTAGTTTAGTCCTTTTCTGGTCTCTGAACTGTGCAAGCTATTTTTTAATATTTATTTTTTGAGTATACTAATTGCCAGAAGGCATTCCCTAAAGTTGTTTGGATAAACAATATTCAGAACAGGGATAATTTCAGAGGAGTTTTTAATCTACAGCTCAAACTTCCTCCTGCATGCCTACATGTGCTTGAATAAGCCAGTCTGTGGGATATCAAACTTTTGTCATGAATTTGTGTGTATTTGGAGAAAAAAAATAATGTGATTCAGAAAAGTAGCAGCTGAATGCTTTTTCATTTGATGTAAATGAAAGAGCAACCACTACAGTAAATGTTGAAAAGTTTCTCCTATTCATGCTAGGAGCAACCCCTGCTTGGATACAAACGTACAGTTTCTATCCCAGACATGCAGTGCTGGTGTAGGTATATGGTACTCTGTTCTGTAAAAGTTTTCTGGGTCAGTCTGCCAGGATGCTGCATTGCTCCCTAAAGGAAAAGTCCTTCACCTGTCTTCTCCCCTTTTACCTACTCACTTGCTAAGTCTTTTCGCTGAAGGCAAGAGGGCTTTGCTTCAGTGGGATGCTGCCACACAGATGTTGAAAACTAACTTTTTGTTCGCTGTCTGGGCAGATGTAAAGCTTCTCCTAGATGCCCTGGGCCATCTGAGTTAAACTCACTGTGTAAACCTGTCAATTACTAATGTGCCTGAGGGGAATTTCTAGGGGGCAACTACTGCAAAATCTAAAACCAGCTCCCAAATTGTTGTAGGAAATGCAAGTTCATGCATTTTGAATGCTGCTGTGCCACGAGGGTCATATCATTGTCTAGGAGCTGACTGTGCCTGTTAGATGATCGTTTTTGCTCTTACCTAGTCCCCATGTTTTCCCAGCAACAGTGAAAGATGAAAGCAAAAGTGAAATGAGGTTTCTAGGTACATTTTAGATACCACATTCTAAGCCTTAATTTTCACTGAAATATTCAGGAGTGGTTCTGTATATTCTGTATATTCCTCTGGGCTACTTTTTAAGCCCCTTATGTTTGCATGATTAGCCAAGACTACGTGCCTTGAGAAAGAGTTCCTTTTTGTGTTTTTCTGTTACTCAGGCAGCCCTATTTCCAACAATCAATGAGAGTGGTCAGCTGACAGCTTCTTTTTCTGTCAAATACATTCAAACATCTTTGTTCAAGTGTAAGGATGCAAGTGGTGCCAGTGCTTGACTGCTGGTACAGATGAGAGACATCCTGCAGCAGAAAAGGCATTTTCGCTATCGTGCAGGCTGCTCATCTAAACCCGTAACTGCGTGCCACGTGTACCCTTGAGCAACCATCTGACTGACTTGTGGGCAGACTCCATGCCATCTGAACAGATGGGCATGAGTGTAAGCTGACAAGGGAGCCCATATGTTCTTAAATTGTGAATGTTGAGGAAGGGATTCTTAGCCAAGAATGTGCAGATGACTTTCCAAGTCTTACGTGATTGTCATTAAGAAGAGTTGGCATTGCCAAGTGAAGCTTACTCCTGTGAGTCGACTTTTGCAGCAGTTCACTGCGGAGTGAGTTTCCTTACAGCCTTTTATCCTGGCTGAACAATGGATGTCCTTAGACTTGCTTAGAGACCACTGTGGATTTTCCACAACATTTTCAAGTCTAGTCTTTTCTTGTGATGCGTCAGGAAAGTACAAACATCTGTTCTTCACTCATCATTTTTTTTCTCCGGTGAAGAGAGGATTTGACTGTTAGGATGTGAAGTTAGGCCAAGAAATATCTCAAGGTTTATTTTCTGTTGCATGATCCCAAACTGGTCATGGCGAAACACAGTCTAAGTAGTTGGTATAAACCATAAGTCAAAAGCTGTTTGAGTACTTGAACACAGCTGATATCTATAATCATAGAGTCATAGAATGGTCTGAATTGAAAGGAACACTAAAGAACATCGTGTTCCAACCCTCCTGCCACGGCAAGGGATGCCTTCCAATAGATCAGGTTGTGCACAGCTCCATCCAACCTGGCCTAGAACACTTAGAGGGATAACTAAAATCTAATTATGTGTGACAAATTTTAACATGTTTGACTGTAATCAGTTATCAAAGAAAAAAGAAGTAGAAAAAAAATCTTTACAAATTATATGATACTTAATTATTTCATTTTGTTTTATTAAATAGTTCCTCTGGGAGACAGTAACTATAATCTCTAAAACACTGTAGTGAAGAATAACTAACAAGGAGCTACATGTTTGAGGAAAAATTTCTCAACTCCTAAAGGAGAAATAATATGGCTTAGCTAAATAACAGATATTAATCTTTTTTTCAAGTTGCATGAACCAAAATAATTTATGTTCCTCTAAAAAGAATGTTTATTTAACTTCTAGTAATTTTGCCTGCTGCCATAGTAACTTAAGACAATAAGATAAAACTATGTGAAGGTGGATTTATATTTTGGTAACTCCAGTATGTAACTCCAGTATTTTCAATCAAATTAACAATAGTGATGCTATTACCAATCATTGTTTCTACTGTTCAGCTGAAAACAAAAAGATGTAAAATGAGACCAATATAACAAGATTTGTTACAAAATCTAGAACGACTTTGTGAGGAAAATATAAGGATGCCATACGTGGCATCAAACCTCCTTCAAGTTTCCTGTCAACAGAAGATAGGCTAGCATGGCTTTTTTGTCAGTACACTTGGAACACTGCCCCACCTCACTTGTGAGAAATAATATCCCCAACTTGGAAGAAAAAGGTGACAATCTGAGTTGCAGTTGAGTAACTTGAAAATTAGTCATTAGTGGAGGAAATCTCTGATACATTTGCAAATAAACATCATGTATGAGCACTGGAACAATGTGCCACATTCTTTAAAGAAATCACATTTTGATTTGATTTGATTGGCCAAGTACCATCTGTTGTCTCGGCAATGCCAGCAGGGTCCCATGTAAATCAGCACATTCCCAAGTTCCTTGATTGGAGCTGTAGCAAAGTGAATGGAAATCTCCCAGGCTGAATGCCTCATTTGAAAAAGCATTTCTTTCCCTGATTTGTAGTTTGTCATTAATAGCATGTGCTGGGAGCTGAAACTGAAGTTCTGAAGGCTTTGCAAAGACGCCCATGCTTGCTCAGATCTCACAGTGCTGTGTGAGTAATTGCTAGTTAGCAGCATGAGCATTTCCAGGCTGCTGACACTGTGAGCTTGACAACTGACAAGTTTCACTCCCATGCCATAATAACCCACAATGAAATGCAAAGCAGAAAGCAAAGATTGCAACTTAAAAAGAAGACAAAAGAAATGTTAGTGAGTCTTTATTCAGTGCTGCTGGAACATCATCATCTTATCTTAAGAAAGGTGATTATAGGCAAGAGGGAGATTGCTGCTAAAGTAAGCACAGGCACAATAACTATGAAGTACAGCTTTGTTGATGATTCCTTTGACGAATGCTTCTGCATTACAAGGGGGTTGGAGGATTTCACTTAATGTGGTGGTGCATCTCGTTTGTAACACGTAATGTCTTAGTGTTACAACCTTAGTAGAAATACAGCACCTTCATGTTTGTTTTACTAATTTGATAAAAATTAGTGTAGTGGACTATACCCTTTAGACAGTTTTAAGCCTGGCATTCTTAATTCATTTTCCAGTAAGGCTTTGGGAATGAAAGAGGGGAAGAAACAAGTGTTTTCTGAAGGGGATTAACATAATTTTTGCCAAATAAAAGACTTATTCTCATTTTACTGAGCCAGGTGGTTCGAGGTCCTCCATCCCAGAAAAGCTCCTTGCCAGGTGCTGCACTACTACAGGATAATAAACACATTTCAGCTTACTTTGTTTTGATGTTGAAACAGGAAACCTCTCTGTCCCTTTGGAACATTCATCTCATCCATCTTTAGTGCTCCCTAGTGAGAGTCCGTGTTCTCTTCTGACTCCCCAGCCTGCATTGTTCTGATTTCTTTGGGAGACCATTTCTGCATTTCCCAGATCACTCAGAGTTACTGCAGTGTTATGCTTCTTCCCCTTAGAGGACTATCATGATGAGAGGAAGAAAAAGATACCTAATATTCAGTTGTTCTAATTTTTTGTATTTGAATTTTAGACAAACTTCCATTTTTTAACTTGAAATTACTACTTTCCTTTAAAAAAAGAAAAAAATTAATTATAACATAATTAATTTGCACTACAGAGGCATTTTTCTATCTTGCAAGTGATAGATTCATTCAAATTATTTAAACTTAAAATCTGTTGATTCATTTCAAATTGGCCATTCAAAAAAAAAAAAAGAAATTGCAAGATTTAAAATTCCTTAGTGAATATAAATATCTTGCAGAATAGGTATTGAAGAATACTTTTAGACTGCTATTTTGCTGGAAAGTCATATGAAAATAAGCGTCTTTTTTCTAATGCTGGAGGATGACCACGAGAGGCTAATAGGTTGCTGACTTATCAAAAATACTATGGATATTCACTAGTGTGACTGAATTGTTGCAGAGCTCAGTAACTCACTTATTATGAAGACATTTGCATTTCTAGTTCCAGATTAAATAATGTATCTTTTGAAACTTGCCGTTCTTTCAGTTTTGCATGTTGCTCTTTTTTTCTTTTTCTTCCTCACAAGGAAGGACTCATTTTATTTGGGTATCTTACCTGTTTCAATTCTGCACTTTGCTACATGAACATCAGTGCTCATCTTCCCAAAAACCAGCTGATTTAAAACTCAGCTTCCTCCACTCTTGTATGATCTGATTGAAAAGCTACAAACATAACTAATTTTTAATTACATAAAATTCAAATTGGCTAGAGAAAGTGGAACAGGAAGAAACAGAACTTATATACAGCTCTTCCCCTGCCCACTTTCTTTTTGCAAATGACTGTTTCTCTATCTGGCTTCAACCATCTCAGCAACTTTGGGTTGCAGCTCACAGGATAGCCTGCCTGGTCTGTTCCCAGCTCATCCTTGCTCCCATTTTGCACAAGCTGGGATTTTTCCCCTGTGCTGCCTCCCATGTCTCTGGAACCTCTCTCAGTAGCTGCTCCAAGGGAGGAACATCAGTCCCATCCTCTAAATTTTCCTGTGTGGTAACTTCTCAAATAAATGCCCTGTGTAACTGAGGACTAGCATAGCTCAGCACTGAGAAACAACTTCTGCCTGATAATTCAACGTGTAGCTTTCCTTAGCATTTCTTTGCCTTTTTGGCTTTAGTGTAGATTGTTAATCCATTTCGAATAGCTTGATTTTTCTCTTCTTTTCCTTTAACCAACTCCTTTTTTATCCTTCAGTTTTCTTATATAGTCCATGGTAAATATGAAGATTTTATTTCACTTCATTTCATTTATATTATATAATATATAGAGATCTTATTTTTTTGCATATTTTTCCTGATTTTAAAACAATTCTTTATGCTCTCATATGTAATACATAAAAGCAATTGAAGCAAAGCTCATTTGCAGCTTTAGAATGACTGCAAGATATTGAAGGTGGCTCAGGGTGGAGTGTTTGTAAGGTCACTAATTCAAAGATCTAGGTTGTCTGGTTATTTCATAGTTAGTGCCTTTGGAACATCTCTAAGCTCTTATGGTAAGGTTTTCCTTGATTCATATCACAGCAGAGATTTTCATAACGTCTTGTTTCCTATTTATGCTAGGATCTTCGAAATTCAAAGATTTAGGGATGTTTCTGCAATAACAGTTATTTCTCTCTCTATAATCTCATACATTTCAGAACTGAGATATTTTCAAGCATTCCCTATTGAGACAAGCTCATGTTGTATCACTAAAAGGTGTTATTACCAAATGAAGTTAGGGCTTCCAAAATTTACGGTTGTTTGGAAGGGTGAGATCAATACAACTATGAGTTTTTAGGTCTTGTTTATGAAGGAGTGTGCTGAGTAATTCTATCTTTAAAAGAAGTTTTCAGCTTGCATGAAAGTTGCCATTTATCTGTAAAGCTTAGCATTATTTCTTTACACCTCCAAAACAAGAAATTTGAAATGGTTCAGCTGAGATGTGAAACTATTTAAATCATGATAATCACAATGGGAATAGTAATAGAGCTTGCATAGTGCTCTGTA
Organism: Gymnorhina tibicen; assembly: GCA_013399875.1. Taxonomy (NCBI): domain Eukaryota; kingdom Metazoa; phylum Chordata; class Aves; order Passeriformes; family Artamidae; genus Gymnorhina; species Gymnorhina tibicen. The sequence continues at coordinate 2,050,563 of VXAZ01000256.1, forward strand.
TTTTCCCAGGACATAGTAGGACCAAATACAGATTTCAAAAGGAGAAAAAGCAGTCTGGAAGAGCACTGCTAACAAGGATACAGAAGTCGCGGATTATGAAGGAAATCAAAATTAGCTTCTCTGTAACAATGCAGCAAAGAGGGACAGACATGATGGAAACAACTGATAACAGAGTTTGAATATCTATTTGAATTGATTTCACTGAAATTCAGCCTTCTGAAAGTGGGTCGTGTAGTCCAGATGGGTGGCCTAAATTCCTGTTGCAGTTTGTGGAGAAAAAGTTACATCCAAATCATCATTTCATGATCCTGAGAGAAGTGTCTAAGACATAAGGATGAATTGCTTTCTGAAGTTGCCTTCTGTCCTCTGTAGCCTATAGAGGGACCTTGGAGACTTGCTTAGGCTAAGGGTCCAGCTTGTAAACAGCTAAAATGAGATGAACTAATATTTAAAGAAGGAAGCTGAAAAATTGAGAACAGAGAAGAAATCAACAGAAACAGTATGAGGGCTGAGGATAATTTGAGAACGAAAGAGAGAGCACAATATGGTTTGTTTTATCTCAAAGATGATTTACATGAAATGTGATCAGTATGGGTAAGTGTTTTCCTGGGAAGAAGTTACCGAGTATCACAGAGCTCTTTAGTCTAACAGGGAGCTGCAAAACAAGAACCAGCAGCTGGAAGACAAAACTAGAAACATGCCAGCTGAAAATAAAGTGTGAATCATTAAGACTAAGGATGATTAAACTGTAAAATATAATCTTGGCAAGTGTTGAATTGTCTATTCTGCAGGCTTAGAGTCAATATCAGGCACTAAAATGTTTAAACCATAACAAACATTTTAAATGTAATATAAACTGCTAGGTGTAAAATATCTGGTTTACAATACCAGTAGATCAGATTAGGCTTCACACACTTCCAATTTAATGAGTAATCATATCTTCTTTGTCAGATTTCTGTTTGATATAACACTTCACTGTGCTACTTTGTGGATACTTTACTGTGATACTTTTCAGATTTATTCTTTTTTCAGCTGCTCAAGTAAGTTCTGATGCAGGATTTTATTAGTTTTCATGCTCTATTTTTTTTTTTTTTTATTCCTACATAAGATATAGCTAGGAACTCACAAGAATGTGTTGTCAGTATGCTGACATATTTTATTCGTAAAAAGCTTCAATTTAAGCTTTAGTTTTAGGAGTAATACCAGTAAAATTTTTCAAAGCCAGACTTTATCCTAGGCTTTGGAGCTAGAAAACTTCACCAGTCTAAGATAGTTAAACAATCTCAAGCAAAGCACAAGTATAGCATAGGGCTTTGTTTTTTCTATTTCAACCTGGATGCAGACTCAGATCCTATGAAGGTCAAAAGGACTCTGCTGTATTGTGAGCTTGGGTGTGTGTGCTGGTCAAATAAGTAAATATTTTTGTTAGGAGCTCCCTGAGTGCCTGAACTATTAAACACGAAATACATAGAAATATGTCATCAACCCCAACATGACATTAGTGCTAATGATATCTTTAGGATGACAGCAGCAAGGAAATCCCTGTGTCAAAATCCCTATGTTTCCCTTTAATTCCTCCCAAGGATTGCACGTCAGAAATCTTCCTCAGATGCAAGAAACATATTTAATTAATTCATCTGTTAATCCTCACTTTCTTGTTGATCCGTGTATTCTCCACACTGGGGACACAGATAGTTATCATACAGATCATCTTGCTTTGAGCCTCATTTCTGGTGGGCAGAGCTGTTCTGGCAGGATCATTTGTTCCAATGTGAAGGACAACTAGAGGAGTTTTTTCTGTGCTTTCCTTGCCCCCATTTCCTATCAGCATTTGCTCTTGCCACAGACACACACCTCATGTCTTTCGCTTATGGCAGATATTGTACATCTTCCTTGGCTGCAACAGTCTGAGTGACAGACTTGTCAATTCTTACATGGAAGTCCAATAGTCACTACCTTTTCCTAGTTCTGGTGTAAATCTTAGGCTTTCATTCTGCTGTCAGCAGATCATTCTGTTCTCCTTCACAGCCTAGCAAAAAGTCATCCTTCTCACTCTTTGGTTGTGGTCTCTTACTGTCTTAGGCTTCCCGCTGCTCTTATCCTTGTCACTTCTGTGTTCCCTTACTGCTGTCCTATGCATCATGTCTCAGTTTCTCTTTCTCAGGTGTTCAATGTGAATTTGACACCTAAGGGGATAAAAACTGTTCGGCTTTGCACTCTCTGTAGTCTCAAATTTTAAAGGTAGATGAGCAAAAAACTGTCCAAATATACTTTGTTTGGTTTTATCACTGACTGCTGGTGTTTTTTTGATGAGGTCAGTTCTTTGTCTGTGTTAAAACTTGGTTCTCAACCTGTGGAAGTGATCAAAACAATGAGATGAATTAGAGCACTCACTTGGGAGACCCGTCTCCTAGCTGCAAGCCCTTCAGAGTAACAGGGAGTAAAACGCATTCATCTAAAGTAAATGATCAAGGAGCTGCTCCTTCCTCATCAAGGAGTTAAGTTTGCATACTGCTGCTGCCTGAATCATTTATGAAGAGAACCACAGCCCCTTGGAGGATGTAGCTGAATGAGTAGCAGTTAATCTGCAAGATTGATACCATTTCCAACAGGGAGAATGGCACAGAATCACATTGTGAGAATGTACATATTTTGTGAAATTACTTCTCAAGACATATCCTTCTGGAATCTGCAATCCTGCACCAGTGTGTGCTGACTGTAATTGCAATCTCTCTGAATTTTGATATTTTCTAGGAGCTCTTTTCTACTATAATTTTTCCCATACAAAATGGCAATAAAAAAGAAAGACTTAGAGTTGAAAGGGCAACCACTGAAAAATCCATGAGCACCAGAAGTAAAATTACAAGTCTAGGTCAAACCATTTGGGTGTTCATGCTGTGCAGAAATCTTTATTTAGGTGCTTTTTTCTCTCCTGCACCCTGGACACTGTATTTTCCATGCACTGATACAAGGTATTCCTTTAAATGATCTGTTCTCTTACTGAGCAATGAGTGACCATAAGCCTTATTTACTGATTGTCAGCAGTTTCCAGAGAGGAGTCATCAACCCAGGTGAAGTTGTGCCAAGGTAAACAGGAATTAGCAGCCTGACTCTTCCCACTGTTACAGTATGTGGACTTTACAGCCTGATAGATGAGCTTCAACTAGAAAGGAGTCACAGCCAAAAGACAACAGTAGAAGCCTGTGCTTTGAAATATTCAAATACAATTTTGATGACAGAGCCTGGCAGAACATGGAGATTTTGCCTCCCTGCCCTGTGCTTGAAGACAGGCCTGGGAAAGTTTGCTCTGCTGCGTGGGAATGTGTCACGGTCCCCGCTGGGCTGCTTCTGGAGAGCTGCTGCTCCTCCATTGCCTTCCCAGCCTTAGGCAGACATGGAAACAGGCAGAGCTAAACAGGCAGCAGGTTCTTTTCTGTATCAGCAAAAGTGGCTATAGCTGCAAGGATGTTAAGTCTGGCACTTGTGCCTAAGTGCCTCCATCTGGAACCAACAACCTTTGTCTCAGCTGCAGGGATGGACTGACTCCTGGCATTTTACCCCAGCAACTGGTGGGAATGGAGAGCTCTGGAGATCTCAAAGGTCCCCCAGTTTCCATAGTGAGGCTTAAAACCTACTCAGCTGAGCTGATGAATTCTGACAAGGCTGACAGCACCTCTGAGGGTGGAGTATACATTGCTGTCTGGCACACCCTTGCCAAGGGTAGACTCTGTATTATTGTGTATTGCACTTGGTCTCTGCAAGGAGTAAGTGGAATATAACTTCTGGCAGTCTATACCTTTTATATCATTTTTTCCTGTTGCAAGGAATGAGCTTTATTATAAGGAACTGCTTTGTCTGACTAGCCAGCTATTTAGTCCACTTATTTCCTAGTCAGAACACAGCAAAAAAGTCAGAAATTGCCAGCCTAATGAACTATGATCATGCAAAAGGTGATCATGTCCCAGGGTAGGCCCAGACTGGAAGTGCTTTTAGTGTCCATAGGCTCAAGCTTTTGTGCTATGGAAGGCTAGAAGGGGAAAGCATCCAGTGTTCCAAGAACAGCTTCAAAACTTTAAAGAGTAAATATTGAATATGCATTTCTTTTGGGTGTGAATGGGGTTATGCTGTGTGTAAAAACACTTGAAAGACGATGGCAGTAAGTGATGGAAAGACATATCAGATTGCTTCATGGGGAATCACAGAATTACAGAATATCTGGAGCTGGAAGGGACCCACGAGGATCACTGAGTCGAGCTCCTGGCCCTGCACAGCACTGTTCCCAAGAATCACACCATGTGCCTGATGTCCAAATGCTTCTTGAACTCTGTCAGGCTTAGTGCTCTGATCACCTCCATGGCGAGCCTGTCCCAGTGCCCAGCCTTCCTCTGGGTAAAGAACCTTTACTTAATCGCCAGCCTAAGTCTCCCCTGAAACAGTTTTATTGTGTTTGCTTGGGTTCTGTTGCTGGTTGCCAGAGATAAGAAAAAGAACCCTGCCCCTTTGCTTCCCCTTATGAGGAAGCTGTAGACAGGAATGAGGTCTTAGATGTAACTTTAGGATGAAGAGGCTACCTGTCTAGCTAAGGAGGAATTGCAATAGTCAAGTATAACCCAAGAACTATAGTGATTTTTACTTTTTGCCATTCTGTTTCCAGCTTTGTAATCCAGATCTTGATATTTTGCTTTGATAGGATATATTTGCAGTAGTTTTCACTCTCAAGTGCCCCTGTTAAGAATCAAGTCCAAGTGAAGCTTACCAATTCATTGTACAAACTACTCCTTCTAAGGAGACGAATCCAATCTAACTGGTGAATGCAGAGGGCCGCAGGCCATCATGTTTAAACACTTCCTGAGACATATCAAGAAGCTTTAAAAGCTACATTGGAGAGGCTTTATAGAGATACTGTGGCCAGCTTCTTGTTTATCTCAGGCCTTTTCTTGTAGAGGGAAAGAATCTCAAGGCGGAAACACAACTTAGAGCTCCCTGAGTCATCATATAGACCTTGGGTAGCCTGGATATTATTCCATAGAGAGGAGGAGGAGGGCTTTTTCCCCCTTAAATGCTGTGAGAAGGGCTTTCTATACAAGAGAAGATATTAGCTTTGGGATCAGAAACACTAACTGTTATAGTATATATGTAAATATATCACAGTCTAGTATAATTTGTTCTTTTAAATGAATAAATGACTAAATAAAAGTCTTTTGATCACAGGCATGGAGTGCAGTATGCTGGATATTCTCTAGCACTTCTTTTGCCACTAAGGAGCATGGGAGATCAGCATAAAAAAGGCCAAGCAACAGGTATATGGTGAGTCGTCAAGGCACAGTGACAAACATGTTCACCCACTGATGATCAACAAACTTCTTACTATTTAGAAAAAACACCAATCAAATTTAAAGGTTAGAAATTCAAATGTATTCCTGTATAAATATGCCAAAATTACAGGATAGGTTATTTTCAGTGTAGTAACTTCTGTACAACTATATTTGGGTTCTCTCTTTCCTCAAATGAGCTGTAGCTGTACATGTCTGTTTATGCTTCCTGAGGATGGACAGACTCTCCACCATGCTTGTAGAAAATTAAAAATATACTTGTTCTCCATCACCTCTGTTAACTATGCCACATTTTACTGAAATGTTGTTTTCTTGAGTGTTTTTCACTGTTTCCTCTTCAGGTTTTTACATCTCACCATTTTCAGGTTTCCTTCCAAAACAGTTGTCTCAGGAGAGACCCTCACCTCCACCTCAGAGCTATACACTAAGCTCCACACAGTGGATGACTCTGTGGAAGCTAAATGAAGCTGTCTTTAGTGGCTGCTTTCTAGGTGGACAAAATGTAAGCAAGAAGTGAACAGACCCTTCAGTGGCAGCTGAACACAGGCAGTTAAATCTTCGGTCATCAAAACTCACAGGTACCTCTGGACAAGTCAAAACAAGCAAATATTTTTCCCATACCACCACAAAACCTCTCTGTTCTTTAGATGTTACATCTTTCTTCCTGCTCTCGTGAGTAACACTAACAAAAGTGGCCAGTGCAGTTGGAAATTGCATTGTTTAATCTTTTTTTATACCATGTGATGTCAATACCAACATTGATTTCAGGTAGTTGAACTAAATTTTAGGTGTGGAAATCTGGTAAATGTACTCCAGTTCTCATAAAAAAAACTTGGAGAAAATAATTAAATATTTTACAGTGATGTGGGAGATCCTTCCTCTTCTGTGGGAGAAATTATCCCTTTTCTTTCCTTTTCTTGAGGAATATTTTAACACTACCTGTAGAGTAGGAAACCAGAACAGAATTATTCTGGCTATGGGATTTGTTTTACTTGAGAATTGCCCAGGGTAGTAATTTTCTTGCTGCCTGGGACTGACAAATGTGATTTTTATCCTCCAGCTGCAAACAGGCACAAGTACCTATTGTCATAGAGTCGTGGGGTTTATGTGAGGTGATGATGTTTCAAATAAGTGTAGATGCATGTTCTGGTTTGCGCAAGTAGGAGCTGTGGCACCAGATCTCAGGAGAGCGTGAAGAAATCTCTGTTATGGTGGCAGCATTCCATTTCTCCTTGGCTTCTAATTTATTTAAACTGCCTTGCTTTACTCCTCCTCTGAGGTATTAATTGTGGATCTCTCACAGTAACTGCTCTTGGCTTTCCAAATTCAAGAAGATTATTACTGTTTTGATGTCAGTTAAATATTTGCATTGGCTGTGACTAGGGCAAGGTTGAGCTGGCAAATTAATGCTGTGAATTTAGGTATGAAAAGGTTGTGTATGTATGAGAAAGCTAAAATATATTGATTTCCCTAGACAAAATAATGAGGGATTTTAGGGCAGATTTCTGGATTAATATTATTTGGAAGGAATATGTCTTTGCATTTCCTACTGCAAATGTTTATTGCCTTTATTCTTTGCTGTGGTATTTTTCTGGCTTTTGCCAAAGTAAATTTCTGCAAGAGGGTTTAACTTTTGTGTGTTGTGTACGTGTAGACTTTTTTTTTGTGTGTGTGTGTGTTTGGTTTTGTTCTTTACTTAAAAAAAATTTCAAAAAAGAAAATTATTGCATTGTCACCGTCTGTTGATTTACCAGATGTTTGGAAAAATACCATTTTTTCCCAGCTTTGTCATAGATCGTTTTTTTAAATGAATATCTATGGAAAGAATTTCCTATCTTTCTGAAGAATGTTGATGGAAAATGATAGAGATTATGTCAATGGATCTAATTTACAGATGGTATACATGTATAAACCTTGCTGCTGATACTGTAAACTTTGTCAGATATTGCTATAATAATCCTTTCAAGTAATTTGTTGCATCAACCAAGTCCAAATTATTTTGATCTGTTATTGCTTTAACTTTCCATCTCAAGATTACCACACAGCTGGCAAAGCAGTTTCCCTTTTCTCCCCTCACAGGGAAGGGAAGCAGTGTCATCCACTCAACTCTCAGTCAGATTGATTAATCTTAATACATTCTCCGATCTCTGTTGATTCCTCTACGATCTGGTTGGTACTTTGAAACTTATTGTCTGCTATTCTATTTCTTTTGGCAGGTTTTATCCACAGCTTTTGCCAGCTATCTGGAGCCCTCTGGGAGGCCCTGTCTGCTGAAGCAAAACCACTTTTCTGCCATAGGATTTTCAGGTGAATAGGAAACAGTTTTTGCAGTTGTTTTATATTTCTTTTACTTTATAGTTGTCCCCATTGCTCTGTTGCTGAAGGCTAGCTCTGATATAGACTCAAAGGGAACAATAAGGAATATAAAATGTTCACAGGAAAGGAAGGCATTACAAGATTGACATCTCACCTTAGTCACATCCATGTACTGGAGCTGAATCATGCTGCCTCTTTTGGCATGGCCACTGTCACAGGTCTCTGAAGTGAAAGAAGCACATAGAAAATAAGCCCACCTTTGCTGAACAGCTTTTAAATTTGCTGCATGTGCTAATACTTTCTTCTCAAAGACATATCTGTAATAGCATGAGCATGCACAGTTAGGGTGAGGTAAACCAATTGTGACACCACTTTCATCCTGGGAGTCTCCCAGAGAATGCAGGTAATTGAACCTCGATAGCCTGGTGACGCCTGGTGTTGCTTTACAAGGCTGGAAAAAGAAGCCAACCAAATGTGCCTGTACAGTTATAAATAATCCTCTGTCAAATTTGGTGTGCAATTTTGCAACTGGATGCAGAAGACTATTATTTCTGCCTCCTGTGTGTTTTGCCACTGGTTATATAAAGAACAATACACAGATGGGTGTGGATTTGTTGACCTATTTATTGTGCATATAAACCTACCGAGCTTATTTTTGTCTCTGTATTGTCTTTGCAGAATACTGGGAATGTCAAATAAAGCTAAAATCAATCACCACACATGAGTGTTATTCAGCATGATAGATTGTGGTTTAAATGCAGCAGCAGCCTAGTGACACATCAAAGAAAGGCTTTAGGAGCAATCTAGAAGAGAATAATGAGGGAGTTTCTTGGATGATTTGCTAAATTCTTTCGAAGAGGGAAAAGCATAATGGAAAAAAAAATATGTTTGATAATGAAAGCTATCCAATAGCCTGATTGTAGTTAACTTCTTGGAACTGTATATGAGATAACTGTGAGGATGGAAAGAAGTTGTGAAGAGCCTGTAGAGAGGGAGAAAATACCTGATGAACAATGCAGTAGATGGCAGAGCTGTGAAAGTGATTCTGAAACGTGACAATCAGGAGAAATGATCATCAAGTGTGATTACTAAGTGCAGAATAAAGGCTACAGGAAAAGCCTGTAGTATTTTTTTTGGTGGGAGCTTGTAGAGGGAAGAATTGCTTCTTCATCATTAGATAAGTTATGGAGAGAGAAGCTGCAACATGTAACAATGTTGGTGATATCAGTACCGTAAGGGGTTTGCCTTGAAGATTATCCTCTGTTTATACCCAGCAGACAGAGCAGGATAGCAGTACTCATGGCTGTTGAGATATAATGTAGTGTTGAAGATTTGCAGAAAAGTTTTGATGGATGCTTTATTGCATTTAAGCTTGATATGAAACCATTATTAGATGTATTAGATCATAAAATCATAGAATGTCTTGGGTTGGAAGGGACCTGAGAGATTATCTAGTTCCAATCCCCCTGAGGTGGGCAGGGACACCTTGCACTAGACCGGGTTGCTCAGAGCCCCATTCAGCCTGGCCTTCAACACTTCCAGGGAAGGGGCACCCACATCCTCTCAGGGCAACCTGTTCCTGTGCCTCACCACCTTCACAGTAAAGAATTTCTTCCTAATATGTAAACTAAACCTACTCTCTGCCAATTTAAACCTATTACCCTTTGTCCTGTCACCATGCTCTTGCAAATAGCTTCACTTCATCTTTCTTGTAGGGTCCCTTCAGGTGACCACAATTAGGTTACCCCAAAACCTTCTCTTTTTGAGAGGGAACAATCAGATAGACAAGATTATATTTAGAATTGCATAAGATAGGTCTACAGAATTAAGGTAGATCTTTGAACAGTCTGCAGGAAGATGATATTTACATTTATGATTGTTGATTAAATAATATTCTAAGGTATTCTAAGGTAAAAGGGGATATGGGTGAGAACCCTCAGAATCTGGAAAAGACAGAGATGAGATCTTCTAATGGAAATAATGAATATATGGGACATAAAACTGTATGAATGAATGACTTTGGAGGTCTCTGACAGAATTGTAGAGGAATATCACTTCTCATGAGTTCAAAAAGAAGAGTTTTCAGTTTTTCTGGTGAATAGGCTTACTTTTTGCAATTTATTTTGTGTTTGTTCTGTGTAATCCAAAAGAATAATTTTTTGGATAAATTTTTGACAGTTCAAATAATGCAAAGTACTTACAAATGAAAGCAATTCAATGTGAAAACCAACTGTTTCATGGTGAAATTATTTTAGTAAATAATGACTTTCCACATAATAGCCAAAAAAAAACTGGTGCAAAATTACAAATATTTTTCCTTGCTCTAATTGAAGGCAAATCAAGGAAAACAGGGTCATATCAGGAGACCATACACTGAGGCTGAGGCATCAAGGAACATAGTACTGGTACTATAAGCTGAATAGTTTCTTCTCTTTACAAGTAGGTATGTGTATGAAAAGATTCACACAAGCATCTGGTTGTCAGTGTATACATTGTTCCTTTGATGCTGTGGAGATTAACCACATTGAATGGCTAGAGATAAGCAAGGGGTTTTAATTTTTGTTGACAGAAAGAACTGATTATTTAAGAATGTTTTTTACTTGAAAGTGCCTACCATTATATTCTTGTTGGAATTTCTACTTAAACCATTGACTAACCAGCCACCAAACTATCACCTGCTTCATGGCCCAAGTGCTGATCTGGAATATGTGTGGCCTAAATTCAAATTCTTTCTCACACTTAAAAAAAAAAAGACAAGAGATGTAGTGGTGGATTGGAACCCCCTTTCTGAAAGCAGAATGTCTTCACTGTCAATCTGTCTGGATTCTTTCTAGGTCTTAATGTTTAATTTCTATTCTAAGAAATATCTCTATGGCAGCTTATTTTATTCCATTTTAATTTAAAAGCTGTTTCTGTCCAGCTTGATATATAGTGTTAAGCCTGCAAGCTGCAGAGCACTGGGAGCTAAGTATCCTAGGTATTAATAGGGTAAGATGTTTTATTTGCATGGTTCTATACACTAAATATTATCTGCTTTACAATTCCACTGTAAAGAACATGTGGTGAGAAAGATGCTGAAAGGAGGCAGTTTGGAAATACAACTAATTACTGCATCTGAATATTTACCATCTTATATCATCAGTCTGTATGTGTTGGAAGAAACCCAGCAGTATGCAAATTCCTTCATTATTTCCATTTTCTTATTGAAAATAGCTTGTGAACTTTGATTTTATTGGTAGCATTCATGAAAGAATCTAAATTTTACAATGTCACAGTACTGCAAGGCTCCATTTGCATTATATTCAATCAGCAACTGCTATGGTGACTGTGCCATCAAGATTTTTACATGTGTTTCCACACACTTTGCAAAGAATGTGTTGTTTCTCCTTTGCAGATAAAGGAACTCTGGGATAGAGAGGTTAAGAGACACCTGAAATCTCAGAGCGAATCAGAAGCAGAGCCTGAGAGGGAGTCTAGATTTGATTATTTCTTGTTTATCCTTTTATGCACCGGACCATGCTCTAGCTCTTAAATTCCTAATCCCTTTGTAAGTAACTGATGAGGTGGTTGTTTTGCTGGTTTGGACAGCTGGATAACATGTGTTATTTGAGAGAAACTGCATTTTTCACACTCAGGAGCTTAATAATGTAACATGTTTTACAGGGTGGGTGTTTAAAGTTTCTGTAACCTACTAAAGTGAGAAGAGAGCCAAGATAGCAACTAAACCCTTACACTGAGACAATGGAAATTACAATTCTTAATAGGACTCCCTCAAATCCTATTTTAATATAACTTTTATTGAAATATTTCAGGAGGAGAGATTAAAAAATCACAGGGGAAATAATTATTGGAAACAAAATGAGTAGACATCTCCACATAACGAAACAGCATTTGAGGAACTTTATGCCTAGCTCCTGTGTTCCCTGCCTCCCTTGTGAAAATGCATCCTATACAATTTTTTAACTTGTTGAAAACTCCTGTTGTTTACTTGTTTCAGCCTCATTCTCTGGTTGCACAACGGTTTAAGAATCTTTAAGACGAGTTAATTTCTTGTTGGCTAAGACATGAATGGTAAATTTCTGTTCAGCCTTGCTATAATTCCTTTGATTTACTGTCAATATGGGATATTGCTTGTGAAGAGAAAAAGGTATAGATCTGGGAATCAGATCTACCTGTAGAAGTGATGGATGGTCCCTCACAGCTTTTGGCCCTGGCAGAGCGCCACTGGCCAGACCACTCCAGGGCAGAGCTCTCACTCAGCACTTTCAGTGCTGCTACATGTTGGAAAGCTGCAAGTTTAATCATACTGACCATAGCAGTCTTGGCTTTGGGTCCTCTGGGCCAGGCACTGAGAACTGGCACTGCTTGGTTTGCACTACCCTGAGGACAACCAGAGCTCAACAGGAATGCAAACAAGAGAGCTACCCTATGAAGAGCCTGTTGCAAATCACAGAAAGCCACCATCTTTGAGGAATTTGAGTTTTGGCTACTTAAGGAATTATTGATAATGTCAAAAAACCCCCCCCAAACAGTGAATTTTGAACAGTAAACTCTCAGTAGGAAGCACAGATGACTCTAGAGATAATCAGCTGGTTAACCAAAGCCTTACAGGAAGTGAAAGACAAAACCCTGTTACCAAGGAAAAGTTTATGTGGTAACTCACAACACTCGATGAGAAATATGTTATCAGTGTAATCTGTTTATGTATTGTCTTTCACAAGAAGTGCAGCAGGCCAAACACCTGGAACAAATTTTGTTTATAAAATATGTAGTGACATCAAAAAAAGGTTTGGAAAGACACTGTATTCATAGTCAGTGTCACAAAATGTTGCAAAACTGCTGCCTTTGCAGAGTTCCCAGCAAAACAGGAAATAAATGAATTTAAAATTGCATGAGAAGCAGAAAATAAATTTGAAAATAGTGTTAGATGCAGAAAAATACAGAATGCTGCCTTAGACGCAGGAGCTGGAGGGGATCAGATTTTCAGCCTAATTGTGAGGTAGGGTGAAGGCTGGAGAATGACCTGAGAAAGGGATCCTTGGAGGAGGTGATCAGATAACATTCATGGAAAATTCATGGACTTTTTGAAAGTCAGACTTCTTTTCAATTTGTGTTCAGAATTTGTCTATAATAAACACAAGCATTCTTGCATAAATTATGCTCAAACAGTGTGGTATGAAGTTAGGTACCAAATACTGTGTATTGCCATTCTTGGGAGTTTAAAGACTTGGGACATAAAGGTCCTTTTACTGTTTTATTATCTTTTTTTCTTAATTTCCTTCAAGCCTGGAAGAGTCAGTAACCATGGAATTTATGCTTAAAACACTTCCAAACAATATAATTACCAAGTTTTTTTCCTATTTTGGGACAAATGGTGTGAATCAACAAAACACTGCAGAAATCAGCTTTCTGCACTAGTTGCTGATAAAAAAAACTGGTTAATAAGGAACAGAGGGCAATAAGGACTTCTAGGGACACTAAACCCCAGCTCTCTCAATTACAGGCAATTTGAGAACAGAACTATGGCCCAAAAAGCCAAATCCTAGAATGTATACTCTACCCATTTCACTCCACTAAATCACTCTCTCCTCTCAAACTGGAAGCTTGGCATTGAAAGCAAAACACTCAGTACTTCAGGGAGATGTCAAAGGGAGAAATCCATGCTGTATTCAGAATACAAGGTCATGTTGTGGGAGGCTTTGACATCAAGAGGTTTGGATGGTGAGATTTCCAGCTGTTTGCAGGAATCAGGTTGTACCCTTCAATGCTAAGATGGCTCTCCCTTTTTCCAGAAGGAATGTCTTTTGCTTACCTTTCCAAAGAAAGATTAACTTTGTAGGCAACCAGGGTCTGGACTTTTTTAACTATTTCCATTCCCCCTCGCCCTCTAAAGACCACATTCCCCAAAAGAGAAAGCCTATCCATTCTTGAAATTTAGTAATGAGACCTGAACTTTTTTGCAGAAGTAGCAGCCACCATTATTCCTGTTACACTAATGTCCATCTTGCTGCATCATTGCAATCTTGTTTTCTTGTTTTCTATTCCCCCTTATCCTTTTAAATAAGATGAAACTACAGAACTGGTATCTGATCTTCCCTAAAAGCAAAGCAAAAGCCCAAACTAAGACAGTGAAATGTTTTAAATACTACTGCTCAAGCCTCTGAAAGAAAATTTGCTTCATGCCTTGAAATAAACATGCCCGTGCCCAAATCCAGACAGATCATTTTGTGATTTTCCCCCTCACCTGTGAATATTTACAAAATCACTGACTCTCATTCTACTTTTCCAAATGATGATAGGACAAATCTACAGCTACCTTTTTCAGAGTAGGCCCACCCCTCTAAATACTTCAGAAAGGATATTTTTACTGTATTTTCTTGCTTTTCACTCACTTCCAAACTGAAGTTAAGGATCTGCCATTCCACTGAATACTTATCTCCAGATGTTTTATTTAAATTTATTTAAATCTGCCTTTCTAATTGGATATAAAAATAGCCTCTGGTTACCTGAGGATTATCAGTGATTCACTGATGTTGGAACGTGTTTTAACCAACAAGAGGTGTTCAGCACTTAAAAATAAATGCATGAAATCAAATGAAAGAATGCTTTATTGACCGGCTACACATTCATCTTGCAAGGATGAATCCAACAGTAATCATTTGTCACTTCAGTTTGAAGTGTTTAGCCATGATTTTTTAGATGATAGTACAAAAAAACCTTCCAAGAGCTAAAACTGCATAGTCCCTCAGAAATTTAATTTGCTGCATTAATCTGGAAATTAACCTGAGGCTTAATGTGGAAATAATTTTCTAGGTTTTGAAGTTTGCATCATGATTTCTTTTGACGGCAGCGTGGATTGCTGCTCTCATAGGAGTGAAAAAAGTGTTGTACACATTGGAGTCTTAATCTTTGTACAATTAATGTGCAAAATATCTACAAATATTCTCAGTTTCTGTCTTGAAAAAAGGGGATATAGAACAGAGGGGACCGTGTATTTAATCCGATTTGCTGCTACTACCAAACAAATCCACTGAGCTCCATCTTGCACTTAATTACTGTTTTCCCTCTCTGCTTCTACTGAAGGAGGCTTCCAAAGTTTGATTTCTTTGTTGCTTAGAAATATTCTTCTCACCTCTGGTTGAAATTTATTTAGGGTCACGTTATAACCATTTGCTTTTCCATCAGCATTGTCTCTAAGTTTGAATAATTCCTTTTCTCTCCCTTCTGTTTAACTTTTGATCTATTAATACAGAAGTGTATTATCTACTCTCAGACTTCTTTTCTCTGGGTGTATGATCTAGCCTTCTTTTAGTCTTCTTTACTAACATCAGCTCTCCACTTCCTTGATCATCTTAGAAATCCTTCTCTGTATCTGTTCCAAATTGAATTAATTTTTGTTGCCCCTGGGAGATGAGGGTTGTACACAGTATTCAGGGCATGGTTTTACTGGGGCCTTGTAAAGGAGGCTGATACTTACAGACATTTCTTTTGTTGCGTTATCTACCTCTGTATAGGTAATGTCCTCTTTTAAATTATGAATTTTTGTGTTGATATTACTTTTCAAATATATGAGCCAAAACTCACGATACATGTGTGTGTCTGTGGTGGTTAAAGAAGCAGGAGGGATTTCAATCATCTTTTATTAAAACCAACTTTTTAGTAATTTGCTTTCATCGGTGTAAGAAAATATTGGAACCAGGAATTCATTCTGGACACAAGGAAAATTCTGTAAGTGAAATTCATATTCTGGCTTTTTCTTGTTACAGAGCCTATCATAATAGGAGCAGTACCCAAACCCAGGCTGCTGAGTTCTGGACTACTAGTTTTAGTTTAATATAAGTCAGGAAAAGAAAGAAAGCAAAAACTCTTGACTTCTCCAAATTGCAGTGGCATCTGTTCAGTAAAAAGAAGAAGTAATGCATAAGTAAATTAATATCAACATATGGTGACAGCTCCTAGATCTGTTTTGGCATGGAAGTAAAGTAAGGGAGGCTGAAGAAATATTCAAGTTAATGGATAATTCTGGTTCAAACAAGCTCAGCAGGTAGTCACTCTCTGAGTTTTTTCATGCTTACTGAGGTTTGTGGAAGCCATTTTCCTCATATGTAGGAGTGAGGACCAACAGGTGAGGATCCTGGTAGCTATCATGCTATTTCCTTTTTGCTTTTATGAAAAACGGTTTCTCTGTATAGGAAAGAGTGGCTTGTGACCTACCTTTCTGGCAGGCTGCCCCTCCTGCTGACCTGCAGGAAGCAGATAAAATATATGTGGGAAGGGTTTAATTCATCTTCCCCTAAACCCAAGCACTCTGGTTTAGAGCTAAGGCTTTCTCTGCAAAGAGGATTTCCTAGGCAGTTCAGCAGAACCCTGTTCCAGCAACTTTCAGGTCATGGAAGTAAAAATTAATACCCAGCTTTTCCCAGCTGACTGAAATCCCTGCAAAGCTCTGGGTCTGGAGAGTATGAATCAGTAGCCCATCTTTTAAAACAGGGATATACCTGTATGCCAGATATTGCCTTTCTCTTGGAGGTCTCCTGGTTCTCTGTTGACAGCATCTCTTTGAGACATATTTTTAGCTCATTGTCTGCCAGGCTTTGATTTATAACCTGATGATGGAAGAAATCCTGGTGTCATTACTGCTGCCTGGAGCCTTGCTGAACCTAATTTAAACAAATGTCTTGGTCCCTTTGCACATTCTGTCTCTTTAGAGATCTTCTTGGGTCCATCATTTCAGAGCAGCTCCTGCTTCCTCCAGGCAGCACAAGCAGTGAGCAACTGCGTATGTACCTGTGCTGTCACCCCATTATGTGCTCTCTTCCATCAGCGGGCAGAAACACAGGCACATCTGACCTGCTTGCCTCTTACCTCAGCAACCTCCTGTCTCCAAAGTGGAGCTGCAAGTTTGTCAATGATTAACTGATTTAGCTGGTTTTTCTGGATTAACTGATTTATCACGGCAGATCTGGTGACTGCTGAGTGGAAGCCAAAATTTCATTAGCTTTCTTTCCTTTCTATCTTCAAAATAACTGGGCTCAAATCTATAAAAACCCTGTAATTAGCTAAGTGTCAAAGGTCCACTCTGCATCTTTTTTTAAGTTCTAAAGGCAATTTGGAAATTAAGCAAAGGTTTTCCAACTCTTATGGCAGCTCACCTTAACTGCTGTCTACTTACCCCTGAATAATTGATCATTTCAAACGAACTGGGGTACTTTTAAACTAACTGCTCAGGGTAGGTGCTTGTTTTGTGGGAGATTTATCAAGGTGGTCAAGTACTGATAATTTTTATAGGAAACCCTAGGTCTTTGGCTGACCCAGCTGCTTTGCAGTGCTTGTTTGTTGAGGGGTTTTATCCTTTCAGATATGAAAAGGAATTTCTGAGAAATGAAAAATAAAAAAAAGAAAAAGAAGTTCAAACTGTTCCCTGGTGGAGGAGAAAGGGAAGAGAATTCATGCTACCAAAATTCAGAAACTGAAATGAGGTGCTGGGGTTGGGTTTATACACAGGGCTCTCTGTGCAGTCCATGCAGAGTAGAGGTGCTAGCCTGCCTCCTCTGAATGTAGTGGCACTGAGGATTAGACTGAAGCTCAACACCCAAAATTAAGATGGTTTCTTTGCACCTCTGTCCCTCTTAACATGCAGATATGTTTTCTAGAGGCAAGGAGTCTGCCTGGTGGAGAGTGATCACGAGGAAATGAAGGTTTAAGCTGTAGATGGATCACAGCAGGAGCAGAGGTGTTGGTTTAATGAAAACTGCAATATATTGTTTAGTAGGCCAGCCAACTTTTGGGTGAAGATTAACAGTGTCACCATAGGATACCTGTTTATGTATGGGCAAAAAATGCATCAATAATAAGATACACAACTGTAAACTGTGTACACATTATACAAGCAAAACTTAAATAGCTTTTCTTGTCCTATTGATTTTCAGCTTAGTTTGTGCATTCATATACAGGAATTCTAAGTTTCTCCAGGTCACTCATGATGCTCAGGGGTTCAAACATGCTTGTGTTTGGAAAACAGCCATTGGAATTTGGTGTCCAGATCCTTTTCACTGCTTGAGATGTATGTAGGTTATCTTCCTCCAAGGCTTCAATTCCTTTTATAGCTGCTTGTACTTGAACACTAGGTGTAGCAAATCAGGCCATAATGATGTTTGCACTCATTTTGCTCTGATGCAGGTGACTAATGGGAGGTGCAAGGCAGCAGGGAAAAATCAGAGGCAACAGGGTTGGAATCTTGTCACATGGGTGGTGAAGCACAAGCATCCTGAGCTGCTTCTTCTCTAAAAGGATTTCTGTCTTCTGAAAGACTTTCAAGTTTCACTCTTCTCTTGTGTACTGACTGACAGGTTGCATTTCAGGTGAAGAATTGGCTGTCCACATCTGGAACCATTCTGAAACATTTACCTTGCTGTTTTTAAGATTACTGTAACTCATATTAGTTTACTAGTTTATTAGTTTATTAGTTTAAGATGGGTTGAAATTTACTGCTGAGCTGGAAGTAACTAGATGCATTTTTTTCTTAGGGGACAGTAGAATTTAAGGTTCTATTAACAAAGCTGAGTCAATGACAGAGCTATACAATAGATAGAGAGAATTAATTTATCCTAAAGCTCTAGTGAAACTTGTGTACAACCCTTGCCACTCGCAAAATATTCATTTTTCCTTTTATATTATATGTTAAAGGTGTCATGGGTTGTCACCTAAACACATTAAGACTAGAAAAAAAATGTGATATTTTTCAATTCTGTGGTTACTGAATCTACCATCTGATGTGTAAGCAGGGTAGGGAGCTCCTCTAGAGAATTCACTGTTACAGCACGCTTTTCTAAAAATTGTTCTTATTGTTGTCTCTTTGTATTGTGCCTTTTCAAAGGCTAGCTTCTCCTGCTGTTTTTCTGGGTTTGTTCTCTGGTTCCCACAGAGTATGAGGGACCTGTCCGGCTTAATTTAGTTGAAAAAAAAAGAAGTGCAAAATAGTTAGATTTATACGGTAGCAGCTGTAACAAGGGGAAGAAAACAAATGTTATTTATATTAATAGGCAGTTTGCTCTTCCAGTGCAGCAGTTTGTGCTTTCTGATTTGGCTGCTGGCTGCTGCCAGCCCTCCCAGCAGTGATTCAGGATCTCTTAGTCACCAAGCAGGGGTGGGACTGGGGATTTCTGCTGGCTGTCTCATCAGAGCCAAAGGATTATATCTGGCTAAAACCACGTTGAAATATCAGAAATGTAGGATGATGAAAGGAAGCTGAGCAGTGCTTTTTGAATTAATCAGATTTCAGAAGCAAAGATGGGAGATATCGGCATATTTTTTGCAATGATTCAGTCAGAATTTTACAGCAGTTGTAAGCCTGGGCAAAGTTTGACCTAGCCACTAGGCTGTCAAAGCTGTATTTTCCTCTAATTCATAAATGAAAAAACAATATATTTCTTCTGAAATTTTCCTGCAACATTGTATCATGGTCTATTGTATGGATGTAGTTTTCCTTCCCGATCCTATTGACTGTTTTCTACTGTGTATAATACAATTAAAGATATAGTAAGATGGTCATCAAATTATTAAAACTTCGCTATGTTAATTTCTACTATGACTAGAAAGAAGGTTTCACAATCTTAAGTTTATGAGTGAGGCAAAAAAACCCCCCAGATTCCAAAAGAACCTCTGGAAACAGCATCAACCTTAATAGTGACTTCCTATTTACCTTTACTTGGGCAGCAGTATCAAAAGGTAGTGTCTTCTAGTGTTGCTTTCATAGTAAATTAGATTTTGTAATAAGTAGCAATAGAGCTGTAGGCAGAAGCTTTGCAACCTTTAGCAGATATTCAGCAAGAGAGATCCTTGGAAAACCAGCCATATCCTGGTGGGCTACATCAAAAGCAGTGTGGCCAGCAGGGCAAGGGAGGTGATTCTTCCTCTGTACTCCACTCTCATGATACCCCACCTGGAGTGCTGCATCCAGCTCTGGGAACCCCAACATAAGAAGGATGTGGACCTGTTGGAGAGAGTCCAGAGGAGGCCTCAAAGATGATCAGAGGGCTGGAGCATCTCTCCTATAAAGCTGACAGAATTGGGGTTGTTCAGCCTGGAGACGAGAAGGATCCAGGGAGACTGTAGAGCAGCCTTCCAGTACCTAAAGTGGGCCTACAAGAGAGCTGGAGAGGGACATTTGGCAAGGGCTTGTAGTGATAGGATAAGGGGAAATGGCTTCAAACTGAAAGAGGACAGGTTTAGATTAGATATTAAGTAGAAATTCTTCACTGTGAGGGTAGTGAGGCTCTGGAACATTTTGTGCAGGGAATAAGCCATCCTGGAAGTGTTCAAGACCAGGTTGGATGGGGCTTTGAGCAGCCTGGTTTAGTGGAAGGTGTCCCTGCACATGGCAGGAGGTCTGGAGCTAGGTGATCTTCCAACCCAAGCTATTCTCTTCTCTCCTAAATCAAAATATGTCTTAGAAATACATGTTAGTACCATGATCTTAAGCTCAAGATTAATCCTATGATATCCCAAACCTTGCTTTCAAGAATTTGAAATGCGATTTGTAGCTCCTTTAAACCTAAAGACTAATACTTCTTGGAAGAGGAGTGTAGGGCATCTTATCTCTAGTGAATTGTTTTTATAATAGATTTATCATCTTTGTTATCTATATTTGTTTCTGTCTTTCTGCATTTATAAAGCAAAACATAAAGAGGAGAAAAGTATGTTTTTGAAAGACAGAGTTTGTATTTTGAAGGTTTCTAGATAGCAATCAAGAATAGGTAAAAACAGCACCAGAGCACAGAAAGTAAACCTGTGAGGTGTTTGTGTACAGCTTTTATTTATATGCTCAGAGAAAGCTAATTAACACGCTTACCATAAAAAAAGAAGGTAAATAGATTGGATGCTATTTTAAAAGCTATTGGATCTTCTAAATGAACTAATATTTTAAGTTTTCTCCTGACTTTTAGCTACTTAGCCCCTCCCCATAAATCCCTAACTAAGAATATTTTGCAGTGCCTTGACTGATCAAACCAAAATATCCACCCTGTCTTAATCTGGGGCAAAGAGCTTCAGGGATGTAATGAAGTAGAGAAATATACCTTTAATTATACAGGCCTAGAAGGATTATACTGACATGATTTACAGAGTTACTTAAATATTGCTTGTGATATATTCTATATAAAATGAAAAATGAACTCCCATATATCTGTTTAAATTTTGTATATGACATTTCAAAAATACATTCAGTTATCATGGAAGGTGTAAATGACCTCTAATGATATCACTGTGACTTTGGCTATCTCACTGCTAATTCGTCTGCATTGTCTAGAGATAATCACTGTGCTGTAGTCTTGCAATCGTTATTTCCATTTTTCTTTTTGTGACTTATCCTGTATCACTAAGGAACAAAGTCTGCTTAAGTATATTTTTATTATCCTAGTCTAAGATGGCTTTATGATTATGAGTTTCCATGGTGCCTGTTGGAAGTTCTTTGTTGCTCTCATTCAACATCATTAAGTCATAACATCCTATAATATCCAGGTAAATATATCACTATGTAAACAGCACACAAATGTACTTATTTTCCTCACTAGATTTTAACTTGACATTTTTTCATTTAGAGGTGAAACAGAGCTAGATAGAGTAGATGGGGAAAAAATGCCTTCAAACTCTGGAGTGGCTGGTATAATATTGATTCCCAGGTCACCTCTAGCAGAAAAAATTCCATTTCCTTTGCATATTTCCTACAAGCTGGTCTGAAGATGTACTTGACTGATATCTTAACATTCAATACACGCTGTTGCTAAACTTGCATTTTATACTTCAAAGTTCTGTAATTTCCTCGTCTTTATTATGAATGATTTATGGAACATTCTGTTTAAGTAAACATTGATAGCATCATGTAGTCCCTTCAGAACAAATGAAAATAATCATATTTCTGTCAAAAGTAGATGGAAATAGTAATAAGACAATATCTGCACCAAGTGCAACCCAAATTTTGTTATTAATGCATACATTTTATTTATGTCTACAATATATTGAAATTCGAATATTGTACAGTGAAGAAATGATAATGTGTTAGAAGTTATGGACTTTTTGCTTACATTTCTAGAAGGCACTGTATCTTAGAGATGCAGTTAGTATGCATCAGCTGACATTTTTAATAAAACCTTTATGGGGAATCTGGAAGGGTGTTACCATGAAATAACTACAACCTCAGAAAGGATATAATCTGAGAATTACAGAGGTATTTATTACACTCCTCAGTTACCTGTGGGCTTTCTAGAGTCTTCAAAGCAAATAAATTAATCATTCTAAGTGAACAGAATATTAAAATAAGAGAATGCTGAATTTAATTTTTAAGCTTACTTTAGAAGATGAAAATAGCCTCAGATATGATTGTAGGCTGTGCTTGGAGCTTACGTAATTTGCACTTGATACTGTTATGGGGATGACAGAAAAAAAAAGGTTCTCCTTATACTGTGGAATTTAAAAAACTAAATACTGAAATAATTGCATGAGTCTGGAAAATAAACTCCTGAAAGCCTGGTACCCCTGCACCCCAAACCACTTCCCAAGTATGGTACAGTAAACTGGAACTTCTCTTTCTGAAATTGGTGAATATGGAACATTGCCTAGTTTTCAAAGAAAATAAAACTTCTTTATATTTTTGTACATTTTTGTATATGGATATACTTAAATACACATACCTATGTCTGTCTGTACACGTGTGTCTGTCAGTTTGTTTAAAATTTTTAAACCCACTGGCTAATATAATTCCCAGTTGCCGTGGGAGAGCCAAAGACCTCATTAACCCTGCATATTTTGTGACAGTAGGTGACCAGGGAGAAGTAAGGTATTATAAATGTTTCAAGGGAGGTCAAAGCTCCTTCAAAGTACCAAAGTAAGATTTTTAAACCTTTTTTTTGTTTTTCATGTAGCTAGTAGAAGGGATACTTCAGCATGGTGTTTTCATCTTTATCTTTTTTGGTTTTTAGTTTAGGAATACCATCTTAAAGCATTTTAGAAATGGAGATCCGTGCTCAACAGTCATCTGGTAAGTTCCTACAGATCACGCTTAAGTAAATGTGAGGACCATAAATACTCTCGCCTTCTCTTCATCAATGACAGTTCACTTCTATTTCTTTAGACTGACTCTGATCTTGGTTTATGAAAATCTAAGTTCATTCTTATCAGTGCTGATTATGTATTTTGGGCATTCCTGACATGGGCATTAAGTATTGAGTATAATAAAGGTTTGAATATAATCTAGTACTTGTGGAATAGCAATTTAGAGTCACTATTTTCCCCTTAGTCTCTGTATGGTGACAACAGATTCTTTTAAGGCTTATCTTTTTATGGTTCCTTTCTTGGGTTTCATTCCAATTTCTAGCATAGTTTTTGTAAGATACACCATTATAATGTAAATACTGTCCTATTTTCCCATCTAATTTTCACTAACATTCTACATATACAGCTTGTTTCAGATGCTTTTTCAGATATTCTCTATTGCCCACTGAAAGGTAATGAAATTCAACATGCTAGGTCAGAGCTTTTGCCCCCGATCCAGTTTTGGATGACCCCTTTGAAAAAGTATGTGGCAAGGGATCTTTGTCAGAGTGGTGGAATTTGGAAACCTCTGTGAGTGTGTGACAATTAAGTTACACATGCTTGTCACAGTTTATTTTTTTTAAATTCGGCTTAATCAGCATACAGCTGATAACAACTGCGGTTTGGAACAGCAGTTTGAAGGCTTCTTGGCATGTCTAGTAACAAAATAGACTACTGCAAAGTGTAAATTACGTATCAAGCCAAAGATTAATGACCTTATTGTTTCCTTCTGTGTCCCCTGACCTGCAAAGCACATAAAATAAAAAGCTCATCTTTGCCTTTTATTCAGAAGCCTTCTTCTTGTGAGGCGCTTCCGTTCAATTTCATCACCCAGTTAATTACATATATTTGTTGCTATGGTCCTTGGGTATATGAAGGAATCTTCTGACTATTATTGCATAACTTGCATTTCTGCCAAACTAGATCCACTCTGAAATTAATATCTTCAGAAATACTTGTGTGTAATACTTGAATATACCAGACCCGTGATAATATTTCATTGGAAGAGAGAATAAGATAAATTTATACACATATGCATATTTATATGGAAAATGCTGAGAAATCATATATATTACTTAGTTCAGACTACTTTAGATGTGTATTTGGGACTGTGCAAAGGACTAAAATGAGGAACTGAACTTTTCCAGGTCAAGTACCTTAATCAGATGCTTACAATAGTGGAAATACCTCTAATTAGGTAGTAGCAAAGAGATCATTTGTAGATCATAAGCCAAAGAGGAGTTAGCATCCTGCCACTACCAGACCTGGACATACTAAGTTAATATATATATGGGAATATAGCTTCAGAATGAGCTATGTAATCCTTTTAACCCTGTTCTGCAGTTGTATGGCATTAGGTAGCATACAGCATGTACTCGGATATGGAAAAGTGTGGTCCAGCTGGAGTGAGACTGGTGGAGAGAATGATCAGAGATAAAAGGAACATGATTTTTGGGGAACAAGAAAGAGACATCGTTTGACTTGGAGGGGATACTAAGGGCACAGACAAAGACCTATAAGAGGAACAGAATAAATTTGTTTCTGTATTCCTGATGAATTGTAATAGTAATGACCTTACACTGTTAGCACTGGAAAATTTGTTTGCCTAGTATAGTTGAGCTATGTTTTCTTTGTGGCTATGTGGTCTCTATTAGTGCACATCTTCTATAATCAGTCTAAAAAGCCAAAATTATGTCAGGATTGGTATAAGTAGTTTTAGGACGGTGTCTTCCTGAGTGCTAGCCCAGCCCTATGAATCTGTGAAAGCCACCCCTTTCCTTAAACCAAACTAAGAAATACTGAGCTATGCTCAAAAACCGTGTGTGACAGAATGATTTTTCTTCACTGTTTTTCTTACTCTTTTTGCTTTTAATTTATAAAACTTGTTTATTTTGCTACTTCATGCAATTTTCCAGCAAGGACTGGAAAATGGCACTTGGCTGAATAGCAGAGAAAGCTAGAAAAAATGCCTCTTTTATAGGATGTTTGCTTGAAACTTTGAGGCTAGTGGCTCCTCACAGGGCACTGCTTTTGTGGCTTCATAAATGGAGAACCATATCTGTAATGTTAAACTGTGGAAAAGTCATCAGAAAAAGCTAAACTGCATGTGGGGAAAATTATGTAAGGGTCAGGAATACTAAGAAAGTGGTTTGCTCTACAGCACTATGCTTGTTACTGCATTTGAGATGTTAGCACAAACTAGTCACAACACAGAGATGATCAAACCCTGTCATAGGCTGTTTTCTAGCCTAGCAATTTCTCACTAATTCTCACTAATTTCTCACAATTCTGCAATTTTAAATTGGAATTTTGGATTACTTCTGAATGTAGGCAGCTTTAAAAAGATGTTGGTATGGTATAAAACACACTAGTTCTTGACCATAAATGAGTTTACTTGGAGGGGGGTTGTGTCTTTGTACCTTCTGTGAAGGGTTGGATTTTTTCCCTTTTTCATTATGCTTTTACCTCCATTAGTGGTTTGTCTCAGTTCATATATGTTGTTCCTGTTATCCTTGTTACACGTGTACTCATGCTGGTGATTATATCAACAAAAGTAGACATGGATCTTCTTACTTGTCTTGCTTTGTAAATCGTATTAAGAAAAAGAATGATATTTTCAATGCAATCTGTCAAGAGGGAGAAATATCTACTTTTTTTTTTTTTTAATAACCACTTTGTGGGGAGGGAGATTGGGAAAATAACTCCCTTGATTCAATTTTAAGCATTAAAAAAATATTTCTAGTTTCATGCATAAGTCTCTTGTTGCTTTCCTTCCAGAAAACCTTGCTGCATGTGTAACTGTCTATGCCTTGGGAAAGACATTTCGGACTAGGTGATTTTTTTTTTTTTTTTTTTAATGTAGGTTTTTTTTTTATTTCCAGAGAGTTTGGTCTGCTGTAGTTAATCCAATCTCAAACTATATTCCTGTGCTGGCTTGGTGCTGTTCAGGGGAAATAAAAGAAAAATTCAGCATTTTTAAATGCAGGGCAGAGATGAGAGTAGAACTCTCTTTTTGTATCTGACACTGAACTAGCAAAAAGCATGACACCTGCAGTAAGGAATTATCACTGTTTGCATTAAGAAACCTGGCTACTCTTCTTGCTCTAGCAGTTTATACACAAACGTAATCTTTCTGGGTTATAGATGTAGAAATATTGATAATTATGTGAGAATGCAGGGAAAAGGTTGTTCCCTAGACTGATAATTTTGTGTGAGTGTAGGAATTGACAGACTTTATTGAGCCGAGGTTTGTCTTCCGTGTCCTTCTGTCTACAATAGCCAGCACAAATACCTGGTTTGGAAAGCGCCACAACTCCTTGGAGGCAGAATAGGATAACTTGTAGTCCTGTTCATCACTGGCCTGTGCTTTTAGATGGATTGACTTAAGCATGGAAATAGTAAGCTTTATATATAATTTGCAAAAGCAAAGATACTTTCCAGCAGTTCTCATTACTTGAACTACTCCTGTCATCTATACTAATACCAAGATGTTCCTCGAATCTTTCTAAACTGCTGCAAATTATTTTCAAAATGTTACATTATTAAAAAAAAATTATTTTTGAATTAGTTTTATTTTTATTTTTGGTATAGCCTATGTTACTGTGAGAGAAACTGCTAAACTTTCTTCCCCATAGTACTAATTTTAATTTAATATTGCTGTTTTCTTGTTGCACTCTACTTGTCCTAGAGTAGAGACCTACTGTTTTTTTATCACTCCTCTTCAGATTGTGTCCATTTTGATAATTCTCACTATCCTTCTCTGAATCCCACTTAATTCTCATTACCCTGTTTGGAATAAGCTACACGTTTATTTAGATGAAGTTACATTTTTCCTTTATAGGAAAAGTACTGTAACTTTTTCAAAGGTGTTTTTCCCTAGTCCTCATACAGCATATTGTTTCCTAGATTTGACCATAGCTGTGCATTTATTTTCATAGTGACAGTCAAATCCATTTCCTAAACAATTCTGATAATTCAGAATCTTTACTGTTTGTGTGAATGTGAGCAAACTTGGTTTTAAAAGGAATTGTCATTCTGAATATCCAAGTTAGACCTTGCACTTCTTTAAAAAAATAAAATTAAATAGGTCCTAAATTCTGCAATTATGGTTGTATAAGTCTTGCGATACTCTAGTGGATACATGACTCAGGTATGCAATATTCTATAATTTTGTTTGCTTCTTTCTGTATTTTACAATTCAGAATTTAACTTCATAGGGAATGGTATGACTATGCATTTCTGAAAATATTACTTTTTTGGGAACACATTTCTCAATATTTTGGAGCTACACTAGAAATTGCGTTTCCATTCTAGCCATCCCTCACTGATACTGACGTGAGAAGATATGTTTCGGTAATCTAGAAAAACAGAGAAAAGACTGCAAGAAACCCCAGATTTTTTGGTCCCCCTTGTGTAATATGGGACACTCTAAACCACATAAAAACATATAACATTTAACCATTTATAAATCTTATGAAAAACTATGTTTACAGGACAGATCTGGGTCTTGTCTGATATTTTTTTAATCTGATTTAATCTAATTCTCTTATTACATAGGTATAATTCAACCATGTGAAAAACAAGATGTAGCTCCCTGTGGAAAAATAGAATCACAGAATTGTGTAGGTTGGAAAAGACCTTTAAGATCATCAAGTCCAACTGTAAACCCAGCACTTCCAAGTCCACCACTAAACCATATCCCTAAGTTCCCCATCTACACCTCTTTTAATGATCTCTAGGCATAGTGACTTAACTCTTTCTCTAGGCAGACTGTTTCAATGCTTGTAAACCCTTTCTTTCTGTGAAGAAATTTTTCCTAATACCCAATTGAAACCTCTCCTGGTACAGCTTGAGGCCATTTCTTCTTGTCCTATCTCATGTTACTTGGGAGAAGAGACCGAACCCCACCTGGCTACAGCCTCCTTTCAGGCAGTTGTACCGAGCAATAAGGTCACCCCCGGGCCTATTTTTTTCCAGGCTAAACAATCCCAAATCCCTCAGCTGCTCCTCATAAAACTGATGCCTCTGAAATTGACTGTAAGTGCCTAAATTTTGATTTTAAAGTCATGCAAACCCATGGGGACATTGGTGCATCATTAATAATAGCAAGAAGTTGAGGACAATCATCTGTTATTTCATGTTTGTCTAATGTGCTCCTTTGGGAATCTTCCTGGGTTTGTCATTTTACCTTGTTCCCATAGCAATTGTATTACCACCCTGGAAAAAGTGCAATAGGCTGTGAAGATGACCTTCCCAAACTTTATTTTCTTTTTTCTTGGAAGGAGTTAGAAATAGCACTTCAAGATCCTGATGTGCTAGATTTTCCTTTAAATGCCTACCACCAGTTACTTTAAAGGAATGATTCAACATCATTATTATTAGAAATTATAGAATGACTAATATGATTCTTTTTTTATTTCAGTTTTCTTCCCCTTAATATCCTTTTCTACATTTTTCTTCTTTAACATTCACTGTGGAGGCCCAGTAATACCCATGAGTGGAAGCAAGGCTGGGAAGCTTATGCTTGCTGAGGAAACATCAGCATGTTTGCCAAAGTGTGTGATGGGCAATTATGTGGGCTCAGGGTAATATTTTTTCTTAAATATTCTATTTGTGTTTTCTTGTGGGTGTTTTGGTTTTTTTTTTTTTTTTTTTTGAGGGGAGACTATTTGTGTCTCAGAGCAATATTAATTAGATCTTTTCTGGAAAGGCACAGAGCCCGAAACCCATTATTCATTTATTTAAAAAATGTGAAAGCTGAAGAGGTGACACTGTGAATTTAAATTAAGACCATTTCATGCTTGCCTTGGACATTTATATCTACTGCTTGGTTGTGCCCCAGCTGTGCTTCCTGCTGTGGATTGTGATCACACAAGAGCATATCTGGAGTGACTGGAGATGTCCTGCTGTACAAGTGCTTTGTACTGTCCTGAGCCTATGCAAGCTGTGATGTATTTGTGGGGTCTGCAGCTACTAGAAGTAGTGGTAGTTGCCATTTGTTATGAAATGGGCTGTAAAAATAAAAAAGAGTTGTACTGAATAGAGCATAAGACGCAGAATTCAGTTAGAAGCCTTCCAGCTGCTGAAGCATTGCTTCCTTTCTCCCCCCACCCTCTCCTCCCTTCTCCCTTGAGTCCATTCAGGAATAGTTCTGAGTTATTTAAATAATAAGCCCTACTAAAAAAAAAAGGGAACAAAATAATTATAATTTAAAAGTAGATGGAGAAGAAGGGAATGAGAAGTCCAGGGATGGCAAAAATTAAAACAATACCAGAAGAAAGGAGGCAGGGATAGAAAAGACAATTGTGGCTTTAACTGTTAGAGAAGGGAGGGTCCCTTTCCAATTCTAGAAGAAGAAAAAGAAGCAAAGCTGCTAAAATACTTTTCCTTTAACTACTCAACCTGTTTCATTTTTAAAAGCTATTTTTTTAAAGTGCACACACTTTAAGTAATAATCAAATATATTGAGGAAGTTGTGCTTGTTGCATTTTATTTACTTTCTTTTTTTTCCCAAAATAATGGAACTAAGGCCAAGAATATAATAAAAATCTTATTTTATACGTTCATACAGTGGTTTGAATTGGAAGGGATCTTAAAGATCATTCATTTCTAACCCCTTGCCTTGGGCAGGAATACCACCCACTAGACCAGTTTTCTCAAAGCCCCATCCAACCTGGCCTTGCACACTGCCAGGGATGGGGCATCCACAGCTTCTCTGGGCAACCTGTTCCAGTGTCTCACCACCCTCACAGGAAAGAATTCTTCCATATATCTAACAGAATTTCTCCTCTTTCAGTTTGAACTTATTACTCCTTGTCCCATCACTTCTGTTCCTGATGAATGAATAATGTAATTTTTAACAGTTAGATTTACATAAAATATATTAACACTTTGGATTACTACTTAAGCATTGTCACATTTTCAAAATTCAAGTTAATTGTTAATTATTTGTATTCTATGCTTAAACAGTTTCTTTTGCATGAGGTCCATGAATAACAGAAACTGTACAGCAAATTTATTTTACAATAGAGATAAATGGATCTGAGTAGTTTAATTGCTTGAAATTATTCTTGAATGTGTTTTGACTTTAGCAAATATTTCCATGTAGTGATGCTCCCCTTTCTGCCCAGTAGATTAGGGGTTTGAATCCTCCTCTCAATTAGAATTTTTCAAATATAGTGCTGCAAACTATGTATGACTGAAAATGTAGGTGCATTTATGTTCGATTGGTGCTGTTTGGCTCCATTAGAGATATTTAAATATTCATGCAGCTAATGAGAAATGCTATGGTTGGATCACTTTATAGAGAACTGAGCTACATCGGTTTGAACTCATCTTTGCATTATCTGCTCCAGACTGCATGCCAAGCACTGCCTTGTAGAGCACTGATGGATGGGCAGCTCCTAGTACTGCCTGTTGATGCTGTTATGCTTCCGGATGTACTTCATATTCATGGAGCAGGGACTAGGAATGGGAATGTACTGCATTGCTGCAGCCACTAGATTATAATGTAATTTCTTTCTGTGGCTCAGTAAGTATGTAAGTACGTTGTACAAAGGTGAAACATACTCTGCAGAAGACATTGAAAACTTCTCCTCCCCTATACTTGATGGTGTGGATTCAGTCATTTCAGGGAAGGTAAAAACAATAGACTAGGTTTTCAGCAGAACAAAGTGGGTGCCCTAATAAAGTGCTCTGTTGTGCATCACAGGCTGATGCCCTTATCCTTCCCATTTCTGTTGCATTGTTTTTTTATAGATCCCTCAGTCAGTAAATAGTCTACTCCATATTTTCGCTGCCCACTTCCCATTTAGGATCTAAATTCAAAAAAAATAAAGCATTTGCTAAGCTGTAATCTTGGCCAAGTACTTGCTACTGATGGTATAGTTATTACAATTATTTCTTATTGTTATTATTGCTCGGGGAAAAATTATGAATGACCTAAAGCTCCAATATACAGATTTTCTGCAAGTACATAAATGTGCTCAGGAAACCTATAATGGGGAAGCTAATTTGAAAGGAAGTGGGCAGAGAATTTAGGTGTAGTTAAGTAGCAAATAGAGGTCAGCTGAACTGGAATATGAATAAAATGAAAGGAGGGAGTAAGCAAGAAATGGTTATTTATTTATGCAAATTGCCATCCTATTTTGTACAGTACCTGAATCTTCTTATTATTTCCTATGGCAAAGACTAACATTGGCTTTTTCCATTCTGTTCTCCATACCATCATCTTCCTCTTGTCTTTGTTTTTTGCTTATAAAGTTTTATATCCTCTTAGGCTTTCATATAATTCTGTTTACCTCGTGTGAAATAGGTTTCTGTGGGCTTATTTGAAAAGCCAGTTCCTTCTGTAACTACAATTGCATAGCAATAATCTCCTTTAGGTGGAATTTAGGGTATTCAAATACTCTTGTAATTTTATTAATCAACCTTTATAGCCAGATTATAGCAGAATTTCTACTAATACCTTTGTATTAGCTGTTGAACTTGTTTCAGTCAGCTGTATTTTATCCTTGTAATTGCAGCCTTTCTCTAATAACCCCATTATTTTGTAGCTTTGTCCTTGTGATAGTCTTACTCTTCTCTTGAATTTCTGAAATATTAACTCCTGCTGTATGTCTGAAGCATTTGTGCAGGATGTCATGTTGTCATCGTTGTCACTAAGGCATTACTAAAGTTTTAAATCCATTCATCCCATTGCTTTTATAGATGATCTACAAAATAGACTTAGGTTTTGCTTCTGCTAGTTTGTTGGTATGTATGCTTGTGCCTGCTTATTTAAAGTTATCTCCAGTAGCGAGCACTCAAGACCTGGGTAATTGAAGACTTCCCCTTCATTTCTGATGTTTTTTATTTTTGCCTGATTTGTAGGAAGCGGCTGAATACTCTCCTCTGACACTCTCCTCTGTCTCCTCATTATGTGCCAAGTATCTATTGCATGTTTTGTTCATTAAGGTGATTCTAGAGAATTTCATCTGCGGTAGAAACCAAAGAAAAAGGTAAGACCATGCAAATGGCCACGATAGGTTCAAGAATGAATTTGAGGAGCTCTAGTTGTGTCCCCTGCGAGGATCTTGCCCACTCCCAGCCCCTTGATGGGGGGCAATGTTGAGAGACACCACGGACACCGTGCCAGCTCTGCTCAGCAATAGCCAGAACACTGGTGTGTTATCAGTTGTGGTGTTGTATTTCCCCATTCCTTTCCTTACCAAATTGCCTGCCCTCTCCATGTGGCTCCCCCCTTCCCCCGCCCCTAGGTCCTAACCACTCCCTCGGGTTTCTCCCATTGTTCCTGTTACCCCAACCCCGCCCATGTACCGCCCCTATGCTCTGAGACCATTCGTCCATGTGCTCTTTCCGCCCCCCTCTTCCCCAAGATGAGGGACTCCAGGCCATGTGCTCTCTCTCTCTGCTTTGGGTGAGCACCTCTCTGTGTTTTGGGGCACCAGCCATGTGCTAGCTCTCAGCCTTTGGGAGCCAGCACATGTGCTGGCTTAAGATCTCTGGGAGTCACCGAGGAATAAATCTGAGGTGCTCATGCGGGGAGCCTTCTCACCTGCTTAATCATCATCGTGTTGTGGTGCCTGCAGTCTAACCGGGACCGAGCCGGCTGCCCAGGAAGGGCTACGGGAAATGGCACAGCTGTTCTCCCTAAGATGCCCTGTAGAGCTCTCTGGAAAGGCTGTGGCTCGCCATGCCACCGCTGGAAACCCACAAACCGCAACAGTCAGTACCTTTCCAGATACCAATGCAAAGCACAGCACTGTGATGGCTGCTATGGGAAAATGAGCTCTATCTCAGCCAGACCCAATACACAACTTCTTGAAACAGAGTGATCATACCCCTCAAAACTCAGTGGCATTAGGACAAGGAAGACAGAAAAGTTCTAAAAAGAGAGTAAGATGGAGCTTCTGGTTTTCCATCAAACTGTTCTGTTCTAAATATCATCTTTACATTTTCATTTCCTTCAGTTTTGAAAAATGAAATTCAAGCTGCTTATCCCCTAAAATACACTCAACAATAAGGACTGTGCATGAATCAGAGCTTTGAGAATTTTAGCAGTGCTGTTCAAAGGTCACCCCTGCCTCCTTGTTTTTAAAGTGTTTTCATCAGTTATTAGGATGGAGACAGTACTGATGTAACTGCTTGGACTGAGTCACCAGATTTATTGTCCTTTGTTACTTCAAAGTCTTTGAGATACTTAGGTGGTTGAGATCTTAAACCTTACAGAGGATGCTGCAAAATTGTTATACTTGATACCAGTGCTGGTGAGGAGAGGTGTGGGGTCAAATGCTTGGCTCAGGCCTCTGTTCTGCTTTTAGGACTTTAGTGTAAATAAGAGGGAAAAAAAGGCTACTGTACAACAGGTGGTTGATTTTTTTGCATACTGTTGTCAGTCCTTAAGTAATATAAAGTGGTTTTTTCCAGAAAAATCCTGTATTGGTTAAAATATTTGTATCTGCTGCTATTGGATACCATCAAGAGGATGTGATTTGGCTAGCACAT
The DNA here is from genome assembly GCA_013399875.1 of Gymnorhina tibicen. Taxonomy (NCBI): domain Eukaryota; kingdom Metazoa; phylum Chordata; class Aves; order Passeriformes; family Artamidae; genus Gymnorhina; species Gymnorhina tibicen. The sequence continues at coordinate 2,083,805 of VXAZ01000256.1, forward strand.
AGTCAAGGAAGGGTTGCAAGGATCAGCAATGAATATGAACATGAAGCTTTTGAATTGACAGTTGTCAACAGGAGCAGTACTAAATAAGTCCAATTCCCTTTGTTCAGGTCTTTCTTCTCCTTGGGGAATGCCTGACCATCAGGGTGCTATTTATCACTCTCAGTTTCATTGGGCATGGCAGATAAAGCAGCCGCAGCAGCAGCCGGGGAAGATTTAGGTTTCAAACTGGGAAGAATGACAGGTGACTAGGGATAGCAGGGCAGTACTCAAACACATGGCAACAAGTGTGCCAAGTACTTGAAGCTGCTGCTGCATGACAGCATCTCCTTCGGACAAGCAAGCAGTTATCAGAATAGCAATCTTCACGCTTTCTCATGCAGAAGGACATTTTTCCATCACTTAACTGTTTTAAAACACTTAAATGAGAAGTAAGAGGGCAACCAGCAAAGATCTGTCCATATAATAGATTTCAGTTAGATCCCACTATGAGGCTAAGTCTGTAAGTCTGTGAAGGCTATAATTAGGATTTATAAAAAAGATTTATTTTGTGGTTTTGCTTTCTCTGGGATGTTTTGGACTGACATTTTGGCTCCATTTCTTCCACTATATTTTATGAAGGTCTGCACATTCTGAGATGATGATACAGATAGCCACTCTGAAATTCTGCAATGTGTATATTGGTGATCTACGTTACTATGGTATAGCATTGGTTCTTACAATAGATAGCAATTTTCTGCAGTGGGAATTAAGAATTAAACAATGTCATTGCCCTTCTGAGAATAAGGCTGGGTTATCAGTGCCAATTGCTGAATCAAACCAACTGGCCAAGTGTTAGCAAATTATCCTTGGAAGTTATTTATACTATCACTTTGTCAAGTCTGACGGAGAAGTCATTTATTTAACCATGAGTATGTGATAGCAATTTCTATTTAATTTTTTTTTCCTGTGCTATGCAGACCTATTACAACCTAAATTCTCTGGTGATATTCTCTAAAATGTGCAAAAGTAGCACAGAGCCTTGATTAGATTCCACTGGCCTAAGGACAAAAGGAACCTATTGCTTTTCCCTGTAGCATGTTTCCCTCCTTATTCATGCATGGCTTTTGCTATTCCAGCAACCTTTGGGACATTAAATACACCACCATCTTGGCACTTCATATTTCAAATGCTGTGGAGATAGAATGCCTTTCATTTCTGGTTATCTCCTTTGATTCATTTTTAGGGGTGATTTAACACGTTTTTATCTCCCAAATATGTAGTCAGTTGAATATGGCATGCCTGAAAACCCATCAAAAAATTGATGAAATGAATGTGAGGGTTGATATATAATATTTCAATAATGGTATTGATTGACAGGTGGTATGTGGTTCTGCAGATGGTACTGGTCTAGCATGGGTTGTTCAAGTACAACATGTAGTAGCAGAGCAGGGAATGGGGACTTCCTCCGAGGAAGTAACACAGGTAACAAAGACCACATTGCTAGACAGATACTATTTGGTAGTCTGTTTCATTAGTATCTAGTTAAGTATGAGGGTAGGCCTAAAGCAATTTTAAAAGCCATCTGCAAGAATTTTGTTTTCAGTTTGCAGGACTTTCAGGTAAGCCTATTCCTTGGTAGCAAATTCCTTGGATACTAGTCTCTTAAGGGGCTGTGTCAGAATTACCCCTTCCAAGAAAGTGTGGCCTCTTTGTGCTGTGGAATTTGTTGAGGTATTTTTTTTTTTGTGGAATACTGGCAATGTACATGTCACAAAGCAATGTACATCTGTATTAAAAGTGTTTCATAAACTTAGCTTTTCATCCTTTCTTCCTTGCTTGTTGTTCTTTAGTGGATCAGGGAGAGAGACCAGGTTCTTTTTCACTGCTGTTTCAAAAAGTTGTTATAATAGGATCTGAACAATAAATGAGCTTTATTTGTTGAATGTTTTCTAGAATAGTTTCAGTGAAATTGATGGAACAATTGCTTTATGTGCTGTATATTAAAAAGTCTAAGAAAAATAACTAAGCTGTTTTGCACCAGGGGCATTGTCTTTTGCTTAGCTTTTAGAAGCATTTCAGAGGCTTTTCCCTCCTAAAGCTATCTGTCTGTAAACGGATGCTTGGATAGCTGAATTCATTATGATAAAAAAGGATATTTGGTTCTGCTTGCTTAGCTATTGTGAAATGAAAAATAAACACTCAGTATCTGTTCATTAAGAGGAGAAATCTCAGTAAAATATAATCTTTCTTTTGTTTACTGCCAAATATTTGCTAGTTTCCAGTGGGATGCTTGCTTACATTTTCTTATTTGTTAGCAAATGGGCATTCAGACTTTAAGAGCCAGCCCCTCAAAGATATTAAGTGTAGGCTTGCTGTTTGTTTTCACAGGAAACTGAGACTCTAAATAATTGTGAGGCTCTAATACTCCGTAACTGAGAAGAGTACTAGGGACCAATTAACCAAAGCAGGATGGGTGGGAGGGAGAAACGCTGACATGGAAGCTTAAGGGTAGTGGTACTGATTGATTCCCTCCTGATTAAATGAGACAGTTGATAATGTAGTCCTTTGCTACCAGGTTAACTCACCAATTCTTCCTTTTTAGATCCTGTTCTTATAATAGGAAAAAGCTGAAAGACAATTCTGGTTGCTGACATTTGCGTAACTCCAAAGAAATTTAGTTACCTGAAACTTCCTTCTGTTGCTTGTAGAAGAGGTTATATACCTGCAGTTTTATGCAGACCCATGCACATGAGAAGTTAATTTTGTGGAAAATTTTAGTTTCATTTTATCACTTTTTTAGTTCTGTGTATACTCTGACATTTTATTAGGCATAAGTTTTGTGGTCAAGGAAGAGGAGGGTGATAGCAGAGGATAGCATTTTGTGAGTCTGTGAGAGGCTATAAAATTCACCTTGTGACTCTCCTGGTCACCTGTCTTGGTGCTGTATTTCCAGGGAATGGTATCTGAGCTGCCGAAACAGGGAGCTGTTAGCAGAATGGCAATGCAGGATTTATGCTAAAAGAAAACCCAGCCAGCTGATTACTCTGTTTTCTAAGACATACTTGTGTCACCAGGTCATTTGTTGAAATGGCAGAAGAGAAGGAATATGAAGTATCCTCCCAAAGTGTACACATAACTCAGTTTCAAATTCCCATGGGAAGAAATTTAGGTGTGAATCTAGATGGGAATTCCAGCTAAAATTTGTGCTTCATTTAGAAGAAGCCCTGTGTAACACGATAGACCCACCCCTTGCTACTTGTTATGACTGCCAGTACCCTGGTACAGCCAAAAGTGTATGCTCGTTAGAATTCTTCATTACAGGAACTTACTGTGAAAGCCGACTTTGCTGGAATTCCAGGATGGACACAAACACAGTGTACCTTATGCTGAACAGTGGTTGCTGAGAAGTGGCACTTTTGGCTCTGTATTTAGTCCCAAGTTCTTTGGTGACTAACCTCCACTGTGCTTACTTGCCTCTCTTCCTTTCAGATGTAGAAACAGGTGTCTGACTTACTTTGAAAAGTAAGTTTCTGTTTCTTTGTCTGTCATATTTTTAACTCAGCCCTAACTAAGCAGAGCCTCAGTTACGTGTCTCAGTGTCCCCTAATAGACTCCCACAAAGAATGCAATGCTATCACAGAAGTATCTAATTAAGACTCTCTAGCTAAAGGCTATTTCTATTGGATTCATATTAGCACTGCCTGCAGGACAGACTTTCCTGGGGAAGAAAAAGCCATGCACTAGTATATATGGAGTGGCGGCTAGCAGGAAATCATCTTGGAAGAACAGGACCTAGGGGTCCAGGTATGGACCTTGGGGATCTGTGTTTCATGTCTTCAGAAGAGCTGACCTTTGTGTACCATCATATTTTCTGTTCAGACTGCAAGTGTGATGCCAGAAGCCTCCCTGTTTCAGTTAATATCAAATGTGTCAAATAGCTACTTCTGGTCATCAGCTCAGCTACTGCCTAGAGATTGCAGCTGCTAAAATTGTACTGAAGTGTTAATTTCACTTCAAGGTTTTCTCAGAAACAGCTGTTATTTTTATAGGGTTTGGTATGGATTTCTTACCAAGAAATACTTTGCCATTGATATTTTTATTTATGAAAATTGCAAGCTAATTTGCCAAACTTCATAGAATATGCACTAGGATAATATTTTCTTTAACTTTTTTTTTTTTAATTTTATTTTTCAGTTAAGACTTAAAGAAATAAATAGCTGTATCAGCCAATGGTAAAACAGAAGTCCAGGATTCGTAAATATTTAGTTTGGTAATGGGTCAGAAATGTACCTTAAGATGTGCCAGAATTTGAGGAGGTTCTGATAAGTGAAATAAAACAATGAAGCTTGTTTGCTTGTTTATGTGAAAAAGTGCTTATTTTTTAATTCAGTCTTTCTATCTACTCTGTTGGGAAAATTCTCAAAACGTTTTTCTCCTGGGTATAAATACATGGCTTGATATTTTGAACAAGTGTTGGTTCACAATTCAGGTAAAATTCAACACATGCCAGTGCGCTGTTCTTTCCTACTGATTTTGCCAGGAATGAGAATTTTTTTGTAGAAACCTACCATCAGCTGGGCCAATTTTGAAATATTCTCTTTCCATCCTAACAGTAGCTCAATGTGTTGCTCTTACTGGGACTGCCAGCTGACGATCTGTCCAGTTTTCCTTGTTAATTTTTATTGCAGTATTCTTTCACTTTTCTATAGATTAAAATGTTGTATAAATGCATTTCATACTGTTAGAAATTTTGACTCAAGGCTCATCAGCTTTTCTGGCAAAATAAAGTGATGGGGAAGCATGAAATCAATAGATTTGAAGTTTTTGCTTGGGAGGAAAAGGGTGGCCAAGTAAAAACAAAATTCCTTCTTATTCCTACTCCCTTTACACCAGGCCATGGCCACTTTACAGTACTCTGTTGCAAAGAATGGGTTCATACAGGGTCAGGTACCTCCTGTGACTCTGTCCTACATTTTTGCTACTTCAACATTTCGACAAGACAACACCTAGGCAAAGATTGCAGCAGAATCTATTGTTTTCAGAACGAGGCAGCTATCTATTTCACTTACACCTAAAGCTGTTGGTGCGTGTCAGCAGTTGTTTCTCTACGTGGCTGGTGATGGCAATGTAGCAGAAAAGGAGTAGGATACCTAGGGATTGCTCCCTTAAGCATAACAAAGTCACAAAGCTGCAATTACACTGGACACTACAGCTCATATTGGTAGATTCAGCTGAAAAGGGAGAGGGTAGCATTAGTATTGACAGCTGAAAGTGCTCAAGAGCTGTCGAAATCAAAAAACTACTTGAAGCCATTACCTTTTTTTTATTAAAAAAAGAATCTTTTATAAGTAGGAGCCTGTAAAATTTACTTTATGAGCCTTTTCTGTGACTGTGGGAACTAAAAATAATAGCTCCTTGAGCTAGGTTTTAAGTAAGACACATAAAATACTGAGACACTTTTATAAAGCTGAAGCAATCAGTTTGACAGAGTTTGACAGGGACAACACCACCCTCTTTTCGTGGTTAGGAAAGCAGCCTTGGATGTGTTGCCCTTTAAACTGCAGTTTTGCTGCCAGAGGGTATTGGGAAATACTGTTCTGGGTTGGAGGGTGAAGTTTCCCATTGTGACAGGGAGTGACCTGGCATCTCCTGTCAGTCATGGCTTAAGTGAAAATCTATGTCGTAACGTGATTTGTCTGTGTACAAGCCTGCTTGTTAACTCTTGCTTATGTTTAAATCCATGGCTGACATGAGACTTTTCCTTCATCCATCGTTTAGCCTACCAGAGCAGTCATGCAGCTCCTCTCATTGAGGTTTTACAGTCAGAGGGGCTTTAGCAAACATTGCTCAATGGATATATGTGAAACCCTTCCCTACCATTGTTCTGTGAAGCTTTAATAGGTGTAGCAATGTTGGTTTTACTTTAAAAGGAGAGTGGGCACAAAACTTGAGATAAGGTGATAAAACAACCTCCTCCTCTCCAAACCATGCAGCTTTACCTTGGCCCCTCCTTCCCTCGGTTTAATTTTATTTTCTGTCTCCTGATTGCAGAAGGATTAATGGCCCACAGAGAGTTTGATTCCCATTTCCATGGTCCTAATGCTGTGCTAATATACATAGCAGACTTTGTTTCTCTCAAGTGTAGAGGGAGAAGTACATAAGCCTTCACAAGGTCACACCTCCAGAAAGGCAAGACAAATGAAGGACTGGGAGTGCTAGAAAGTACATTCATCAGACCTGGACTGTATCAACAGTAGGAATAGGATGCAAACTCTGTTTTGGAAAAAGAGGGGCTGTCAGAGAGAGTAAGAGAATTACTAGAAAAGCAAAAGGGATATTTAAGTCTGAACTGGGGGAAGGAAGAGGCTGAAGGTCTGTTGCAGTCGTTATCCCTTTCTTCTTTGCAGTGAAATTGTATTTCTTGTTTTAATGTGTTGCTTTCAATGCTGTTGAAGGCTTACTGCTCTGCAGGCCTGGAAGGAGTTGTTCTTCAATGACCCCACGTACCCTCCTGGTGTCCTTACAGCAGATTGCTGTGGGCTGTATCTGCTTCCCAGAGGCTTTGACATCTCTATAAAGCTTAAAAAAAAGTTAGACTCACATGGCAAAGAAGCAATATTGTAAGATAATTTCTGGTAGGCAACTTGAGAGTTATGGCATGAAAATCAAGATGAAATATAGGCAGGATCTGTGCAAAAAACGCAGTGGAACTTGAGATTGTCATAGGCAGTGAGAATATGGCATGAAAGATAAGGAGTGACAACACTCTGGCAAGACCTGAAGGATGAAGATTGAGAATTGATCATGGAAAAGTGATTAATAGCTGTAGAGGTAGATGACTTCACAGTTATATTTTCTTAATGGGAAAATGGAAAAGTTAGTGGAAAAACTGAAACAGAGAAGTGGGTGGCTTGACTAATATGCCAACACAGTCTAGCTTCAGAAGCAAAATTATTTTCACACCGTGAAGGTCCAGGAGATTAAACAGAGGTTTCATTTCAATCTGCAGATGTTTGGGTTTAGGTCAATGGCTTAAAATTATACTTGGAACACGAGAGTTTAGTTCAGTTCTTGTGATGTTTCCTCTCGTGAAAATTTGTCAGCGCTTGGAACTTGCCAGTTGAAATAGTTGGTCCCTTTCTGTTATTTTGTTTGGCTGGAAAGCAGAAAAAAGATTGGGGCAGGGAAATGGATTTTTTAACACATATAGGAAAAGTTCCACTTGCTCATTGACCCAAAACAAGTAGCTGTTTTGATAAATTACAAATTTAAATATTTTCCTCAGTTACAACAGGAAGCATAGTCAATGACCTTTTATACAAAATATTCATGACATTTTATGCCAATTTAATTCTTTTGCTTGAGTGCAGTTATTTTGCTGCCCTCAAAATAATTAGGGATTTTGTCTGTCCTCTTGGATAAGAGGCTAAGAAAGTGAATTTCTTAGAACTGGAAAGGTAGACATTTTTCTTATTTTATTTTAATTCTGAGCAAGATGATTTAAGCATCTGTGTCTTAGGTAAGTAAAAAACCATGCAACTCTTTAGCTTGACAGTCAGTCTAATGGCTGCTCTGTGAGTGGAAATCCACTCCATTTTCTGGAGACTTTGACTAACTAGTTATCTTTTCACTTTTCTTTCTGAGTTGAAGGCTTACAAAGATCTATTGCTATGAAGCTCATGGAAAAGTGTTTTGGCAAACAGGCTTTAAAGCCTGCCTTTTTGTGCAGTAGAAGACATGACACTTGTGCTGACAAAAGAGATCTAACTGGGGAACAAGTGTATAATGGTGCCAGTGTGTGTTCCATGGCAATTTTTCTTAAAGCTTTTTCAGCACGTGATTACATATTGTATTACTTTTTCCTATGTAACATTAGTTCTCTTACTGTCCCGGTTTTATAGGAAAGCTTGCAATCCTATAGCCAGAGACCAGATTAAACATCTGAATTTTGTGTATGAGGATGAGGGATGATAGGTCCCTACTGCAGGTTGAAAGTGTATCTCTTTTGCTTTCTGCTAGAAATAGACAGAAGGCTGGGAGATTAATTTTTCTTTCCATAAAATAATTTCTTAAAAAAGACTATGTCGAAAGGAATTTTTTTCATTTTTTCCCGTGATACCACACTTAAGTTGGGTACAAGTAATTTTGTAGCTGACAGAAAGTTTAAAACAAAATATGTTGTCATGATTTGTATTGCGTTTTATGTCTTGTCATGTAGGAATACATAGATACCTACATTATTGTGACTGTTATTACTGTTTATTATTATTACCATTACTACAGTTTTTTTCCAGCCAAACTTAAACTGATTGGCCATGTGTTCAGATGATCTTCAGTGAAAAATCTTAAGAAGGAGGTGGACATTTTCATCACGGAATAAAAAGTGCAGGCAAAACATAATTTGACTTGGAAGAGCTTTAGACCTGCAATTTGAGGCAGTGGAAAAAGACCTGTAGTTGTTGTTTCCAAATATGTAAAAAAGAGAACAGGTTTTTATTCAAGCTGTTTTCACCAATAAAATAGTTGTTTCTTCTGCAAACAGGATCCTGAACCATTAAAATCTGGGCCAGATTTCATAGTGTAGTCATAGACATGAAGGATGGAAAGTATGCAAGGAGAGACAATGAAAATTGAACTAGTTAATCATGGGTGTCACACAAACTTGGTGAAAACAGGTTGTTTTACTTTTTCTTCTGCAGTTATAGTAAGCTGCTTTTACATTGAAAATACCAATGAAGAAAAATATATATTGCTCAACAGTAAATGTTGTCTGTTTCCTAGAGATAATTGGCTGGAAATCCAAAGGTGTATGTAAAAATTTGGTTGATTATCAAGAGCTGATGTTCTATCTTTTACAAAAGTACTTGACTAGAATATGACTTTATCTCTGCTGAGAAATATAACTGAAGTGAGCTTCTTCAGAGTTCTGTGATGCACAGCGGTAATTCCTTGCTGTCCTCTCTTAGGCATTATGTAGTCTTATGCATTATATCAACTCCCCAACATAATGCAAGTGAACAGATTTGAAGAATATAACATGATTTTATTTTAGTACCTTTCATTTTTCCATTGCATAAAAGCACTTTGGAAAGCAAGGAACTAAACTCTGGTCGTTGAGTCACTATGTGCCTTGAAATGAAACATCATTTTGCACTCAGCAATAAACTGCAGGGAAACTTGAGTAGAAGAATAGAATTAGGGACAGAGAATCAACTGGGAATTTAAATAACTCTCTTCGCTCCATCTTGTTCGGAGGTGTTTTTGCAAGAATGGCCCCATTTCCAGATGTGATATAGACTTTACTGAGGTTCTGAAAAATTTCAGAGCATGATTTTCCTTTTTCATTTTTATAGCCCTTGAGCTTTGGGGAGCTGAAGATTCCAGCACTGGAAGTGTCAAGATATCTTGAGACATACTGCCGTTAGAGAAATTCCCAGCTGGGTTCAGAAGTGTTGGGAGTCTTGAATGACAAGCAGTTCTTGTATTGGATCTACTCCCATTTGCAGACCACAGAGTTCTGAAGCTCATTTATTCCAACCTAAGTGAGAACTAATCCTACTGAATTCAGTAGGTATGATGCAAGGTCAAATCAGCATAAGTGAGATCTAAATCCACCCTTCAAAGGGCTGGATAATTTCTTGTAAAGATTTTTTGAAATTCAGAGTGCCTATCTCAACTGCAAATAAATGTAAAACTTTTTGAAGTTTTCCTGTTAGCTAGAGAGCTCTGTTTTTCATGAGAGAAAAATGCTGAAAAAAGTACAAATTTTATACACAATTATTTTAAAATAACTTTGGGAAATCACAATTCTCTTTTTATTTTTTGTGTTGTCATTTCCTCTTGGAGAAGTACAAAGTTGCTGAGAATTTGTTCTTGGTTATGTGAATAGGTTTTACAGTAATTTTCCAGAGGTAAATATGGACTCTGACCGCTGTTAGGAAATAACTTTTGTTTTTTCTTATTAGCAAATCAGCACAAAAATTGCAGCAGCTACAGTGTATCTATGAATTTGTAGGTATTGTTACCCCCTCTACAGGCAGTGGACGTTGAGTAGTATATGGATGCTGTGTATTTCACCTAATCTTTGCTGGCAGTCAAAACTCACTCAGTGAAAAGAGTGACACTTTCACATGGTGGCTTATCCCAGCCTTTGTTCAGATGGGGCAGATCAGTTTTGGATGTATCTGTCTTCCTAGCTGGATGACAGAGGGAGCCCTCACACTTGCTATAAACAAAAGCAACAGAACAACAAAGTTCCTTCTCAGGAAACTAACTATTCTTGCCCTCAAAAAGAAAGGAGAGAAATGGATACAGTGGAGACCCTTAGGGTCTTTATAATGCTACTGAATTTCCGTAGGAGGGTCCTCAGCCCCATCATGCAGAACACTCCGTAAATTTATCCTGTGAAAGGATAGCTGATACTTTTAGGATGGGTACACAAAAGAATCCGAAACTTAACAAATGAAGTAACAGGCAATTTGGGAAACTTTAAGCTGTGTTGCCTTTCAGTTTGACTTCTAATCTATATTGTCCCTAGGTATTAAACAGACCTTTCTTGGAGTGTTCTTCCTTCTTGAGGGTAGTCTTATGTACACCACTGTGGCTATTTGCATTAATAAGGAGATACTCAGTGTTAGCAGCAGTAGCATCAGTCTGGCTACAGAGAACAAGACACTGAAGGTTCTATTTCTGAAAATGTTCTGTCACCGACATAATAGACTCCAGTGGATACTGATTTGATTACACAAGGTCATTTTAGAAAGATATTTTCGTGTATGGGTGAAGAATTACTCTTTTTGAGTTAATAGCATATAATTGTCACCAAAGGGGTCTGAACACTATGGTCTGTATGATAAACTATTTTATCTAAATAGCTATCCTGCTTGCCCATCTCCATTAACAAACTGTCATGGGCCATAGAAGACTACAAGAGAGCAACACTATTAAAAATGTAAGAGATGCATTACAAAATTTTAAAAAATGGTAAAACTATTCTTATGTTATATTGTTATATTATTTGCTTTCTACATATTTATTACCAAAAAAAAGAGCACATGCTTATAGATGTATAAATATGGAACCTTACTTTCATCCAATCAAAAAGTGAAGAAAAAGGGAAAGGCAAGTTTTGCTTCTTAAATTATATTTGCTTCGTATTTTCTTTGTACAAACACTTTACTCCTTTCCATAAGACCTTTGATCAGCAACCTTTCATGACCAACTTATTGTATTTCTCAATTGCCAAAATTATGTAGGCATTTCATTACAATGCAAGACTGATTAAAACAACCTGGTTTTGCATTCTCGCCATTCAAAGTCAGGACCCTTTGAGGTGCCCTAGAGTATATCCTTCTGGGATTCTCATGCAGATATTGGTGACATTTCAAGTGGATAGACCTGTTTTGGGTAGTTCTAGATTGTCTGGGCTCTACTCAGAAAGCAGGCTAGGACACTGGTTTGTTCAAGTGATGTTGCACTGGTATAAATATTCCGTTGTTACCAACTGCATCTCCCTTTGATGGTTTGAATATTTCTATCTTTCAGTCTAACATACTGATATAATCTGATCTATGTGAGCACTCAGGCCGAGCTATCACAAATTGATACATTTCTTTTTTTTCTATTCCTATTTGTCATGGTCTTTTAGCTATTTTTAATTCAGATGATCTTATCACTAAGTCCATATGAATAAACTTTTCAAGATATTGAAATACATCAAACTTTCACTTGCTTCAAAACATACTGTTTCTTGTATGATTTCTCCAGTAACTGCTTTTGCACATCCTAAGGTATTGATGTTCATCTGCAAAAGTGATTATCTGAGCCTCTGCTCCTTATTTTTTTAACCTATCTAAATTTAATGAATCTTTTCAATAAAGTGTCACTACATGATTTCAGGATAGATAAAATTTTCACTTATGCCCTTTTGTAGGTAAGGGTTGTAAATGGGTGCCTGAGTGCAGCAGTCGAACAGCTGTATGAATGAATAACACTCGCTGGCTGCTCACTGAACCCCATTTGGTTTGTCAGTGCTCCACATCACTGTAACAAGTTCAGATATACTGTACTGCCATTTAGCAATTCCTCAGCCAATGATTGTATTTCTAAATACAGTTTCGGTGTTCAGCATGTGATCTTGTGTTCTACTTCTTACAAGGTCTTTCTGAATGCCTCATCTGAATACTGAATTTGATGCTAAGAGAGTGTTAAAAAAAAAGAAGAAAATGTTCAGGTTTTCCAAGGTTTTCCAAGGTTTTCCAAGGTTTTCTTGCTTTCAACTTTATTTCACTAGTCTTTTTTTTTTCTACTGTCCGTAGGTGGATCATGAGGTTGTTGCAAATTCTTCATAATGAATTGCAGTATTTGCATTTACATACTACTTCCCTGGCAGATGATTAGAAGTACTTAATGCAGGTAAATATGTCCTTTGTCCAGAGCCTTTTTTTTATACTTCTCAGGGTTGTTCTATTTCTGAAAGTGCAATGAAGCAGCAGTGACCTTCCAGCATTCTTATGGTAAGCACGAGGACTGATATGAACCTTCTCTGCTAAAACTCTGACTTGCCAAAAGGCTGTGCCTTATAATGCCTTTGGTAGGGAGTTATATTCACAAGCTGTGTCTTAAGCCTAGCTGCTGTAATTCCTCCTGCATGTCACAGGTGCACTGTTCTAAATGAGTAAAATGAATTCATTCCAATAATTGCTGCTCTAGTTTTCCTTCTGTTTCTGTCACCACTAATGGTGACATTGGTGACTTAATCCATGCAGGTTTCTTGCCCCTTTTGCTCAATTTCTTGAGCCTGGAGAAAGTGATCCTTGAATATCAACCAGCTCTCTTAGACCACTCTTCCCTGCAGGACCTGTTCCTATGGGATTCTTCCAAAAAGATCCCAAAAGAGGCTAGAGTTAGCTGTCCTGAAGTCCATGGTTACAATCTTACTTACTGCCCTGCTTTCTCCTTGCCCAATGCTGAACTCCACAATCTCATGGTCACTGCAGCCAAGTTGGCCCCCAACCTTCACACCTCTAACAAAGCCTTTCCTGTTTGTCACTGTGAGGTCAACCAGCACACCATTCCTTGTGGGATCCTCCACTACCTGTGACAAGAAGTTGTCATCTGTGCTTTACAGGAGCCTCCTGGACTGTTTGTGATTTGCTGTGTTACTTCAATCACCTGAATGAGTGATCTTGTGTGCTGACTGAAAAATAATACAAAGTCATAACAGTTTAGGTTGTTTGCTCAAGTCATCTTTTGGTAATATCAAAGTAGAATATTAAAGTACAATAATAATACTGCAAGAAGTAATATAGAAAGTGCTGATATAAAGATGACAAAATAGCTAAGAAAAAGCATATCTTAATTGATATGGCTAAGAAATGACCATGATATTTTATGACAAGTGGAGAATATATGGGTGGGAAGGATGTTTCTTTAAAGCTATCTCTCAGGTAAGTCTGTTGCAAGTGGAACCAATTTGCACAGACCACACTTTTAATATAAGAGAAAAGCTCTTAATTTAAGGAAGCAAGGAGACTTTACCGTACTCAGCATGTTTGTCATAGCGATGTTCAGATCTCACAGTACATGTAGCCCAATATCCACTGACCCCTCTGATCTGTGAAATGAAGAAGAGTTTATCGATACACATCCCATCACTCTGGGAGGCAGTATTTGAAGCAAAACCAGACTTGACACTCAAGCAGGGCTGTGCTCCCCTTTTGCTTGCTCCTTTGCCTCCATAAATGGCTCTCTGCTTTGCACTGGCTCTCTGCAAACAATTTGATTTTTTTGAGATGTTCGGGTTTTTTCTAATTGTAGGAGGAAGACCACATTTGAATTGTTGCACACGAAAATACACTTGCTACAAGCAATTTTACTTCATGTAAATAGCAAAAACCTGCTTGCCATAGAGAAGATCACCTGGCTGCAGGGTCAGAGGTACATTCTGGTGCAACACTAAGGACTCAGCCAATTCTACTTCTGCCAGCCTGACCAAATGGCAAACAAGAAAACAATGACTTCTACCAAACCGAGTTTTACCAGGGCATTTAACTTCTTGATATTTATAAGCCCACAGTTTTCTATAACTTAATAATAGTAGTGCAAGTAAATTGAATTTAATTTAATCAAAACCAAAAGATGGTAAGCACATGATTGATGAGAAGCCTCTAAAAAAGATGTTCCAGTCTTCATTGCCTGACAGACTAGAAACTAGAATTTTTTCTGATCTCTTAATAACAGTTTACATCCCATTACATGTTTTCTGTAGTCAAAATTAAAACACTCTTTTTCCTCATTTATTTACCCTAGATGTACGGATAACAAATTCCTCCTGGTCTTCATTTTACTTGATTGAAAACAAGTTTGTTTCATCTAAACTCACCTCATAAGATGGGCTAGCCATTGCTCAGAACGTGCCAGTACTTATTCTTTACATCTGTTTTATATCTGATTTTCTTGTACCTAAATATGTGTTGTGAAAACTGCATTTTAAATTGGGGATCACATCAAATTGACATTTACCTAATTCAACTAGAAACAGCTTGCCTGAAATACCTTTTAATCTTGTTATTCATTGCTGCTTCTCTTTGCTGGTTAATGGCCTGCCCATGATTAGCTAAGGTACCTGTGCTTCTCTCCTTCTCCTTCAGTTCTAGCTGATGCTAAAAATTCCTGTTATTTCTTCAATTCAGGATCTTGTATTTTATTTTACCATTACATTTCTGTTTCTTTGTGTTTCAAGGTCACCTGGTTCTTCCTAGTTGTTATCCTATTTATCTCTTGAAGGGATTAACTTCACGGCTCTCTGTTATTGGCCAGTTTCTTAATTCTTCTTTGTTAAAGAAATGAATGATAGCAATGAAATAATCAAAATTCTAAAATATTAAGCAAAATTAGACAATGAGAAAATTTCTTGAAGGTTGTTTTTCAAGGCAATGTCACATAATGTTCCCTCCACACCTTTCAAATCCTTTTCCTCTGTTCCCACTGTCTATTTTGTCTGTGGTCCTAACTCCTGTATCCCTGCAAATTTCTGAAAATGGGAAAACTAATCTGCTCTGTAGCACAGTGGCTGAACTTCTTTCTGGTTGATCTTTTTGAGAAATACAATACCTCTGACAGGAAATTGAGACTTATATTTGAGTTTTGTAACTTCAGCCTCCATTTCAATAAACAAGAATATTTTCTGAGAGAATATAACTTCAGCAATTTCTTTACTTGAGCTACAACAGCAATAAGATATTCCATTTTTATTTAATGCGGAAAAATTCAATTAGTTAGTAACTCTTAATGTCTTTCCACTTTCATTCCATGAATTCATTTTGTCCTGAACTTGTCTTAGCTATTTCTGAAGTTTTCATGCTGAACAATTCTTCTCCTTTCTGCTTAATGTTTTGTTAAACGATATATCTCAGCAGGCAGTTCCTGAGACGAAGTAGTTATGTTCAGCAGTCTTCTGGGTAATACAGAGCCTGTCAGTCAGAATGAAATCAGTGTAGTTCTCTGTGTTGCCATGCAAATTCTAAATCCACTTAGCTGGGTTTTCTCTTTTCTGGTCATTAAAGACCAAACAAAATTTATTAAATGCATAATGTGTTACAGGCCCTTCAGCAGGCCAGTTCAGCTAGCAGGTATACATTTAGAAGGTAATTCCGCTCCTTCCTGGATGTAGAGATTATAGTTTAGCTTGAAGATGAAAGGTTAGTGTAACATCTGAACTAGATATTATGCTTGTATTTCACCATGTTGTGGAGATGATTTTAGATTTCTTAGAGAAGTTTGTTTCGTGATAATGGCAAATCATGTATATGTATTTGGAGTTATTTCTATGCCTTGCAATAGAATCTGTTCTTTAAAAGTAATGATATGTTCCTTACTATCAACAATAACAAGGAAACAGAGCACTTGTAATTTTCTTGTTTTAAGCCATATGGTATCTGTTATGTGGGTAGCTGCTCAACATAGGAAGGTCAGAAGAAGCCTCAGTTACCAATGCTACACCTCTGTAGCACAGCCTGTTAAAACTCAGGTTCCTAAAGAAAGCTGGCATTGTCTTACATGTGTTGTCTTATCTCTTCTACCTTTTGGTGCTGAATGTTGAGCAAGAAAGACGGCAAAGCTCTGCTCTGCCTCCAGTGTACGCAGGCACTAGAACTGGCTGTCTTCAGAGGCAGAAGTTTAAAAGCAACTTAGTAGATGTGATATGGTTGGACACAAATAAAATACTCCATGTTCTTAATTGATCTTGGAATTACTGGACTGGATGTATTTTTACTTATTGATATTTCAAAACATATGAATAGATAGAAGCAGCCTCATGTTTTAATTATTTTAGAGCTGGATCATTGCTACTAGTCTCAGTTATTTCATTTTTGGGGTTCATGAAAAGCGTATTGCTCAATAACATTCATATTTAATTAATTTTGTGTTGAAAACCATTATAACTGACTCATTTTCCTGTAAAAATGTTTGAGTCTTGTAAGCTGACAATGAGTAACAAAATCACACCAAACCTTATGATGTGAGCAAAAAATATAAAAGATACGAGTAGGAGTCTGCTTCCTACTTCCTCTTGATAGAAATCAGAGTCTGCTTCCATAATTTAGAGGTTAAATATTAAGTTCTTGTAAAATGCCATGAATCCTACAGGGCAGAAACAACACTAATTGCATAGTCAAACTTTGACACATCTGGTATATTTGAATGATGAACAGAAAAAATCTATTCTTTGGGGGCAGTCAATTCTGCCATAACCTTATGGGTTATTCCAAGTGTGCAGGACAAAGAATCCTTATTTCGTATAAAAACACTATTAATACTCTGAAAAATGAATAATTCAGAGACTAATTTTTTCACATTATTTTCTTATTTCTCTCTGCCTTCTCCTAGGGGATAATTGTCTGAAGATGAAAAAAGTAAAAATATTTCTTACATTTGCATATGTTCTACTAGGTGTTTATTAGAGGAGTGAAGGTCAAGAAAGTTGCTTGTGAAGACAGGATAAGGTTAGCAGAGGATAACCTTAAGAGGCTAAGGGCTTGCATTGGTTCTCAGGTCTTCAGAGAATGTTTTCAGAAGTATTGGACCAGGTCCAGCCAATGTTTTGTCTAACCCAGAACCTTAATTCACCTGGCAACAAGCAGCATTTTGCTTGTTAATCATAGTGTTTTTAAGAAAAATCGGTTTTTTGGTTGATTAGGTTTTCTTAAGGGAAGCCCAACCTGAAAGGTGACCCAAGATCTTGATTCCTATGGAAATTTCTGCAGGGAGACTAGAAGGCAAAGCTGAGTGAGCTTATGGTCCCTATAGTAAGTTACAAAGATCTCTGCTGGATTTCAGACTTGGCTGTAAGATTTCTGGAAATCTGTTTTATGTCCAAGACTATGTTGTTGTAATCTTTCTAAGCACGTCCAAGAGACATAGGGTCAGGTTATTTAAGGCAAATGATTACCAAGTTTCCCAGTCAAAATTAATTACTTCTCCCTGGATATTACTGTATCATGAAAAGTTCATAGCAGTGAATAAACAGAATTCTTAAGTAACTTGTGTTAAGAATGGACTAGTCATGATTACACTTTATCAAATAGATGAGAACATGCCTATTTGCAAAGTGTGTTTTCCCTACCCCACAGTGTAATCTTAATTTTGGTCTGATTAATTTTCAAACAGTTGTTTCTTCATCCATGAGCTCATCTCCATCAAAAAGTAGATTAATTTAGTGAGGGGTGATATTCCTGTATGATGTGAAGGGCAAACAGAACTGTGTATCATTAGCAAACATATTCAAATTTGAGTCTGTAATGTCTAATCAGTTTTCTAAATAGTGAAAGATGAATGACCTTTCTGAATCTTTGTGTGTGAGTTGTCTAAACTTTTAATTTCTTGCTTTCTCTCAAGAGGTGTGCTTGCTTTGGAAGAGTCAGGTGTCTTTCTTATCCAAGCAGCCACAAACAAAATAGAAGTATATGGTTGCCCAGGCTATGAAAGTTAAAGGAGTAGAATGCTGTACAAAATATGAAGTACCTCCTTAGATGGCACACTTCTGCCTCATGATGGAAACACTGAAGAGAGATCCTAACAATGTAAGAATGAGCATTACCCTTCTATCTATGGGATAGTCATAGCATGGCTAATGCGTTTTTGGTTCTGGATGGGGTGTGTATGTACAACATCAAAATTATTGATAATGGGTACGTGATCTTTAAAGACACTTCTCTGAAACCACTGAGGAACAGAAAGGGTAGTAGCTAGCCATTCAGATGAATTTTGACAGGGATTCATAAGTCAGAGATTGATTTCATCATACCTTGTTAAAAGTGGAAACAAAAACTTCTTCAGTGTGTGAGAAGGGCGCATGAAAAGAGCTAAATGACTAATATTTTCTGCAACTTTCTTATATGCAATTTTTGGTATATTTTTCTTAAAAGTAAAATTATTTGGTGTGAAACTACTGAATTATTTGTCAGAATTGATCTAATAAGCATCATTAAACATTTCTTCTCAGTGTTTCGTAGAAGAACTGAACAGCACTAGGACTTTGAATCCCTTGGTAAGAGTAGTAGTTTAAGAAAATAGAGAATATATAGAATCTAAGTAAACAAGTGAGTTTTATAGAGCTTTAGTACCTTCCCTTTTCTTGCCACAGCTGATTTGCCTGAGGCATCATTGTAAGAAAAATTAGATTACTTCTAGATTTATGCATGGTATAAGTTTTTTTAGCATGCTTACTTGAAATATTGAAAGAGGGGAATGAGAAATGTTTTTATGTTCTTCCATTTCTTAGAACTTTGATGTGGTGGATGCTACCAGAAAGGGTATAATCAGCTATTTCAATGGATAGGGGACTCAGTGGAGAAAGGGTCCAAAACTTACATGGAACTTTTCCTACACAATTTGTCTCTGGGGTTACAACCAATATATAAGCCCATCTTGCTCCTGGGAATAATTCTCAACAAACAAGATGCGCTTCTGTAAACAAGAAATCTTAGTTTTGACAAATTGTGGTGAAAACCTATTTTATTGAAAAAATCTCACTCAGGCTGCTGGCCACAGTGTACAGACTGAAGAGGTTTGCTGTAGAAAGTGCAGGTTGAGGCTTATCTGTTTTATTCAATAGCCTCGGGGACTGATTTTTTTTACTAGGAGCCTGAGGAATAAACAGGCTGTTATTTTAAGAATGCCTGATAAAGACATAATAAGCCAAGCACACTTATTTAATTAGCTGTCCTGTAGTCTCCTAACTGACAAAATGAAGCTGAGTGCTTGTGCATGGTCTTAACTGGGATGTGTATGATCAAGACTGGACACAAATGCGCTGAGCCAAGGGCCAGGAGCTAATAAACTACCTTGGAGTTCTCTAATTGTAGGAATAGAACTCATTATAGGGTCTCAAAGCTATCCTAGACCAAGACTATTATATTGCAAAATCCACGTGCAATATGTGAATCTGATTAACATCCTGTATTTTGCTTTTAAAATACATAATATGAAAAAGACAATTTCCTAAGTTTCTACATGACCTGTCTGTCAGTCTCCTTAAGTGTCATGGGATGGACAATCATAAACTAAAGAACACCACTGGCATGTAAAGAATTTGTGAATGTAATAGCAGGGATGACCAGCTTGGTGAGAACGGTTCTTTACCACAGCTTCATAAGCACTCAGGAACCAAGTAAGCAATTAGTTTCATTCTTTTGGACATTTGTACATCAGAGAAACCAATGTAGAAAACAGCCATGACTTGTGTGCTGTGTCATGAAATTTTGTTTTAAAAAGCACTTTCAAAAAATGCTTATTTCCAGACGCATCCTGTACCATCAAAGTAGGGAGGAGTTTGAGCCTTCTGTTTAGACAGCTTTTCCATCATGTTCACAGGATTTCATTTCTGATAAGAGAGGAAAAACTGAGAGAAATCCTCAGCTATGTATCTGGAGAAATCCTCAGATATATATTTGGCAATATATCTAGGAACGGTTTGGGTAGGAGAGAGAAATAGTTCATCAGTACAATGTGGAAAGCTATTATGAACAGAAGAAGACAGACCTAGACATTGTTTTTAAGTTAATGGAAAGAAAAAAACACTTAAAGTGAAACTACTAGCAAAATTGCCAACAAGGTAAAATATATTGAAAGTCAGGTATAGTAATCGAAAAAATAACCAAAAAGAGAATAAAACAAAGATTTTCTAAACCAGAAAGCCTCTGCTTAAAATTTTTTCCAGCTACAATATTACCAATAAAACATAAATACAGAATTTCGTTTCTTCTGTCCCCACAACCATACAAGCAAATGGAGGCATAGGTCATTTTCAATGTGTTTTAAGAGATCTCCATTTGATACAAAAGAGGCTTTGGAGTAAGAACTCAGCCCAGATGTCCACAAACAAGCCTAAAAACTAAAAATGAAGGATAATATAAAATAACAGCAGAAAACTTTGATTCACTGTTGAGTGCTGGGGAATGAATCTTCTGCAGAATAATGGGAAATATAACTCCAAATTACTCCTGACATGTGCCTGAGTGACTAACTGGTCTGGAAATGTTCTGGTCTCAGATTTGAAGCACTAAAGAGGCCAATAAATGAGGCTATACACAGAAAGTGTCCCTTTCTTTAAAGCACATCCATTTGAAAGAACTTTTCATCATTCTGTTCATGCTTACATCTGCAGCATAAAGGGGAGGTCACTTGCTATTAGCTGGGCCAGTTCAGAGTTAAAAAGTGTCCTTTAGAAAAAATTCCCTGATCCCATTTTGCAAAATGGATAGAATCCATAATGCTATTGACCTCAGACTCAGATTAGCTTAACTTCATCACATTTATTCTTGCATTGTTCTATTTGTGTATAAAAGAAAAGGAAAAAAAGAGATGAATGGCAGCTGCCACTCGTCCTAAGCCTGACAGACTGTTTGAAACCCTTTTGTGGCATGAATAAAGTATTTCCTTGGCAGACAACAGAAGTATGTTTATGTCCTTGTAAAATAAACCAGGTCATTTAGAAGCATTATTAACAAACAAAGAATGTCAAGGATGGATTATTTGTGTTGGTCTCACTAGACTTATATGAATATGAATGACACTTGCTTCCTGAATGTGCTGACATCTGAAACGCAACAGCAAACTTCCTAATCAGAACAACTAAACAAGTTAAGTAGGTCTTAAAAAGCACAAGCCAAAACCAAATGTTATGAAAATCAGTGTGAAAACTCAAAGTCCTAAAAGAGATGCTCTGAGATCCGTTGATGAACTTCCTGATCTGGACAGCCTAATTTGTATCCATACAGTACTGCTGTCCCAAGTATGTAGGGCAAGCACTCTTTTCATAGGCTGGATTCACATTAGGATTCTACAAACAGCAAGTTCAGCTGATGGAGATTCAGCAGTAAAAGACAAAAGGGAAACTAGAAAAGACAGGTCATTTCTGTGGGGACTCTGTGGTGTGACAGTAGCTAAGAGATTGTGTAAAGCTTTGGACACCACTTTCCAGGAACTGGTCTCTTCTTGGTTTGTAGAGCATGCATACCTTATGCAAATAACAATCTTGGTAGAAGCTGTGTGTTAAAGATTTTCTTTGCTTTCCACAGGTACAGTTTTGGCAATTCAAATGCAGAAAAAATGCAAGTGGATACAGGGGCTTGAAAGTAGCTCTCAAGCTGAAATATAAATTTTGGCCAAAGTCTCAGTCCTACTGCTCTTCTATCATGTTCCTGTTTCCTTGTCTCTCCCTGGGCCAAAGGTGGAGTTTGTTGGTTTATGCTGATGGAAACTGGCATAAATCAGGGCTAGATCAGCATAGTGACAGACTGCTGTGCCTGCTGCTCCTGGCTGCTACCTATTTTGGCATCATCATGCTGAGTGATGGGCAGGGTCAGTTATACAGGATGGGCCTGGGAGAAAAGTAAAGCTCTGAGCATGGATCCCATAACACACTACCAGCATTTCAGTGCTCTGGCATCCCTGACAGGGAGCTGACTGACTGAAAGGCCAGACAGGGTTTTAATTGCTTTACTGCTAAGCTGACTTTAAAACAAAAGTGAGAGAGGGAGAAATGGAGAAATCTACATGGCACAGACCTGTTTGTATTACTGTGAACCTATTTTCTGTATCCTTTTTAATCTTTCAACTCTCAAAGAAAATGTAAACCTAGATAAGTGATTCATGGATGCTTCTTCTGATTTTACTTTTATTTATGTGTTCCTTTCTTTCACCCTAGACCTTAATATGTTCTTTACCTTATACAGCTTTCAAATTTAAGACTTCCTACCAAATTAACTTTCTACAAGATTCCAAAGAAAATAAAATCTTGGGTTCTAGCTAATTAGATTTTGCTTTGAATAGTAGCGTGTTTGAATTCTGTGTACTGTGAGTTACAGGCACATGTATTTTCAATCATTAAATAATCTTGAACTTTACAAAAACTTTAAACTTTGTAATAAATACATTAATACATTGATAGTTAATTAAATACATTCCAGTTATCATCATAACTGCTTGAACTGAAGGCTATAGATTATCATATCTAAAATTACCCTTTCATGGCCTGACTTAATCAGAAGTCACTTCAGTAAATGTTAAGTGAATATATATATTTATATATATATACACACATTTTAGTTTTGAGTGGCCAAGAGAAGGATTAAAATATCCAAGTTAATGTATGCAGGGCAATGTTCTGTGTTCTTTTTGTGTGGATTTATGCATCTGTGGCATGTATAAAGGGACAGAATTGTGCAAGGAAATGTGCCAATCTCTCAGGCTTGTAAGTAAACCAAATTTTTTGTTTATTTCCCTATCATCCATCCATCCATCTATCTATCTATCTACAAAATAACTCAGAAAACTTTCATACTATTATGTGATAACACTTCTGTTCTTCATAACGCATTCCATTAGCAGTATCATGTTTGTTCCACACAATAGGTCTGATACAATAAATGAAAGGGAATTAATTTTAACTATTTCACAAAAGCGTGATGACTTGCTCCCACTCATTATAGGAATATATAGGGGAATCTTGAAACCTTTGTACATGGAGCGTAAAAATAGTTAGTCCTTATTTCTTTTGTAACCCTTTAGGATGTATCATGTCAAAGGACTGCAAGCACATCAAAGATATTAATTTACACTGTATGACATTCTGATATTTGTAACATTGCAATTTAGGGGAAAGGTGTCTTCAGGGATATTAGCTGTGTTTCCGTTTTTTGCAAGGAGGCTGATAATCAAATTCATGCACACTAAGTTGATACTGTGGTCCCTGTCTGGTTGGTATATTGAAATGCCCTGGGCCAGATGAGACATCCGTGTAAGACTGGCAGATATAACCCAGGTTCTGTGCTTTTCTGCAAGAGAAGCCAAATGCCAGATCAAGGTCAGACAATTTGGCATTAGGTGTCACCTGACATTAGGTGTCTGCAAGGTACAGTTCAGTTAGAGGTTCAAATTACTAAACAGAGGTGTCTTTGCATAAGCAAGGTGCCCAGACTCCTACTACAGCCAGTGGAGCACTTGTCTGTAGAATAATGGACATCAACCATATGCAAAAGCTGCATAAAAACAAATGTGTGGATTGAGTTATGTGATTTTCACCTCTACTTTGCTCTCGTGGGACTCCACCTGGAGTACTGGATCCAACTCTAGGGTACCCAGCATAAGAAGGACTTGGACCTGTTGGAGCAAGTCCAGAGGAGGCCACGAAGATGATCAAAGGGCTGGAGCACCTCTCCTATGTAGACAGGCTGAGAGAGTTGGGGTTTTTCAGACTGGAGAAGAGAAGGCTCCAGGGAGACTATTTTTTGGCCTTTCATTATATAAAGGGAGATTCTATGAAGATTTGGAAAGAGTTTTTACCGGGGCCTGTTAGTGACAAGAGACAATGCTTTTAAACTGAAAAATGATGTATTTAGACTGAATGCAAGGAAGAAATTTTTTATGGTATTGGAACACTGGAACAGGTCTCCTAGTAAAGTTGTGGATGCCCCTTCACTGGAAGAGTTCAAAGTGAGGTTGCACAAGGGCTTTGAGCAACCTGATCTATTGAATAATGTTGCTGCCCATGGCAGGGGTTTGCACTGGATTATCTGTAATATATTCTCTTCCAACCCAAACCAATCTCTAATTCTATGACTCAAGGTAGGCAGAAGCTGTCTGGTGAGATAAAGTTCATAGGCTTCCTTGACTATTGGTCAAATCTCCATTGACTGCCAAGGGCACTTGGACCTACCTAAGTTCATGGTTCATGTCTACATACATACATACATACATACATACATACATACATATATATATATATTTAGGCATCTTCTTTTTGAGTTGAATTCTACGTGATTGAGTCTGGATTGCTGCAAAGAACTGACTGCAAAGATGTCATTGGAAGCCTGATCTGTCTGACAGATCATAAGGCATGTCTGTGAAATGGGGCAGTTACATCCAGTGGATTGTACTTTACTATAGGTGCCTCCATTATTTAGACCAATAGAAAGTACCAGGGTTCCTACTGCTCCAGTTTTCCAGTATATAGGAGCAAAGAGAGTGCAGAAATTCATTATAATTATGGAAAACTCCTCTACGCTGAAGGGGAATGTGGTGAGACTAATGCACTCTCCTAAGTGTAATCTCTTCTTTGCACTGATCTTGAGTCAGAGAGCATTTTTTACAGTTATGGAAACAAAACTTATCTGAAAACTTTCCTAAAAAACCCAAATGTATTTCAGCAGTATGATACTGCCAGAGGCCTTCTTTAGTAATATCAGATTGGAACAAGTGTGTAAATCTGAAGAAATTTAATTTTTTTCAGCATAAACCCATCAAACTCTGCATAGGCTTGAACACCAAAGAAGTCTCTCTTTTCTGCTTGCCTCAGGCCTTGATATTGCACTCTCTTCCCACAGCATACAACAGAGTGGGGCGTAGCAAACGACGGAGAAAGTCATATTTCAGCGTAATCTCAGAAGTCAATAAGCTAAGATTTATTTGTTATCAGTGTGCATTTCTTAATGTTGTTTTCATTTTTCACTGCAGGAGTCTAGTTGAAGTATAGTTACAAGACTCCCATTAAGACAGGCACCAATTTGATACATCTTGCTGCGCCCAGTTTTTTGATAGGCAAGCTGATGTTATTTATAAAACAAGACCTTTAAAAGTGAGACATGAAGACATGTAAATTGATGAAATATTTGTTTTCCACATTTATTAGTGAAACTGCTTTTCCTATATGCATATCCTTGATCTGTCCCTTTCTTTTCCACTTGATGTTGATGGGGAAAATGGTAAAAGTTATGATGGTACATGGCTCATTAAATTTTTATAAACAAGCTTTAAAAACTGAAATCAGGTTTTTAGCTGTTAGACCAATGAGAAGAAAATTGACCAAACACTCTTATCAATACAGGAAACTGGTGGTGAAAGGTAATGAGAGGGGAAAATGTAGAGGATAATTTCTAATCCTTGTCATATCCTGTTTAAACTCAAATTACCCTAATGCAAAATCGTTCTTGTGATTTCATCAAGAAACAGCCAGATCCAACTGTATCTAAGGAAAAATATGATGAACTGTCTGTGTGCATGTGTGTGTGAGAGAGAGACCTTCTATTTAATTTAGATTCTTTGCATTAGAATAACCCTATAGAATATTTCATAAAATGAGTTAAACTTTCCAGCATCACTTTGAGAAGTCAATATCTTCATTTTGCACCAAAAATGGGAAGACAGTAAGTGAGAATCTGTCTTCCAGAGTCTGCAGAAAACTGTAGCAAGCCATGAGAATGATTTCTTGTGCAGAGACTTTGATTTCCCAGATCTGTGGGCTTTTAAACCTAGACTTTTTCTTTCATAGGTTTTTAAATGTTAATAAAATCTTTCTTTAATATATTGTTTTGGAGAGGACTGTTAAAATGGTATTTCAATGTCTTCTTAAAATGTATTTATGCTAACAGAAATATGGTACTCCAAAAATATACCACAACTGGATTCTGGGAAGGTGCCATCAACTGCAAGTTTGCTCATGCAGAGAAATGTTGTATAGTAGGATCTTGACAGGATAAAAATAATAGATTAACATGTTTTTCTGTTTATGATGGAGAAAAAATGAATAATTTTATGTAGCTTTGACCAGTCAATTGGTCATACTCTAAAGAGCTGAAAAGATACTACAAAAAACATAACAAAAAGATTCTCTTGTTTTATTAATATCAGATTTTTTGTCTGTCATTTAGTTTTGCTGTCTGCTTCTAACTTCCTAAATTGATCTCTGAAATAGTGTTGTTCAGTAAAATAAAAATGACAAATTCTTTTTTTCTTTCATTTAATTTTTAAATTAGTAATGATAATTAAAATTGTTGGTTGTGTCAGTGACTCACAAACAGTAGCAACTGAAAGCCACTGCTGAGTATCAAATTAATTATTAGTTGGTTTTTTAATAGGTCAGGTGTTGCCATCTGGTGAATCTCACTAGATGCTATAAAAATTATTCATTTATCTTTAAAATGAAATAATTCTGCCAGGGTCCTTAGTTTAAATAAGTGACTAGTTAAGTCACTTTAGCACACCTTATGTTACAGGGGAACTCTTTGAGTATTGTATACCTTGGGTACAAAATTAAAATTGGCTGTTTGGGATGAAATGGGGAAAAAGTTCTTAACGCCTGCAGTTTAATTTTTAAATATGTAAAAAAATGGGATACCTGAAATGCTATAATTTTCCTGAGATGCCTAATGTGATATTTAGTTATGTTTAGCCATTATTTTATGGTGTTCAAAATCATGTAAGATTTTATCTATCTCTGCTGACCTTGGTCCTGACAGAGGGGATTGCAAAACCACAATTATTTTTATTGTCTGTTGAAAAAATATTTTTTCCCTACAACCTTAATTCCTTTTTGTATCTTTTTCTCTATTTCTTTATCTCAGTACTTATGCCCAGTGAAGTATGAATAAGTACTGGTATAATGAATATGAAATTTCTGAATCTTCTAGCAATCTATCTATGAAATACAGAAATTTATAATTTTGGGCATTGTTCTTGAAAAATTATGACAAAGTTTGAGTGACTTCTGTCTTTTTTCAGAAATTTTACTTTTAAAATATTCTTCAAAATATTTGGTAAAACTGTTCCTATTTCTAATTTCTATCTGATTATTCAAAGAAATGAACTAATCTTACTAAAACCATTCACATTTGTAGTTTATTTCATACAGTTGTTTTGTCTTTAATATGTATGGCTGTGTGACCATGTTGTCAACTTAAATATGTTCCCTGAATATGAGACATAATAGTGAATACAGGTGAATAAGAGATTCACTCTTAACAGTCAGATGTTCTTGAGTCTGTTATGAAGGCTATTATTGTCAAATGTTCCAGCATTACCCTACTTTTAAAAACAGTTTATCAGTCTTCAAGCAGCAGTTTCAAAAAGAATTTTCTTTTTGTTTTTCAGAATATGTGACCCACTGAAACCAATGATGTATGAATTATAAACAATTTGCAGTCTGGAGGGTTTCTGAAGTCAAGAGAGGGAAGCAAAATCAGGCAAAATCAAGGAAAATTTTCCTAACTTTCAAAGGCATAGGAGGCACGTGTGATGCTAGATTGCAGGTTGTGTTTCTGCAAGTGTGTCTGTGGCGTTATCTCTGTAAGCTGGTAGAGCAGAACCGTGGAAGGGTAACTGAAGGTCCAAACTATTGACATTGCAGATATGACATCCAGCCTACATGTAGGTCAGGAGCTTTTGCTCCACACCCACAGATCTATTAGCAGGTAAGGCTTGTTAGGAGGGCTCTGGACCTGCTATATATTCTGGTTTCATCCAAAAGGCAACCAGTGTGTGCAGTGCAAGACCAATTTCAATATGAAATGAAACACAGTGGAAGACAAAGAAGTTTGCTTTAAAAGTGTTACCACAGTCTGAAATAAGAATGCACTCTAATAAGGATGCACTCTGCTTTGCTTCTCTTGGAGTGGAACCCAGGAACATGGGAAGCTCTGTGGTTGTGGTCCTTGCCATTTGCTCCTGCTGCAATGGAAGACTGCACTTGTAATGCAGTTCTGCTGCCTGGAGATAAACAATTTAGTCTCTAATTTCTTATCCCATTTCTCAATATCACTGTCCAGGTCAAAAGTCCAGGCTGAAGAATTCTGTATGTTTTTCAAGTTCTGTTTTCAGAACTGTAATAACAGAACTCTACCGAGGAGCAAATGCATATATCGTCTCCTACCCATTGCCAGTTTGTCCCTCTACTCCTTATTTCAGTTCTTGCTATCTTTTCACTGTCTTTGCTTTCTCCATAACTACCTACTCTTCATTTGACCACTTACTTTATTGTTTGTCTGTTTCTACTTAGTCCCCTACCGTTTCTTTCAAATTAATTCCTGTTGAGAATTGTATTATTCTTACTGCTTTTCCTGTAGTCCTATTCCTTATTACAGCTTTCTAAAATATCATGTAGCATTCTCATTTAGTTGCGCTTGCATTTTACTAGACAGAAGATAAATTTAGCAATTGCTGGTTACCAGAAAGAGGCTCTTTTGCTTTTAAGTCTGGAAAGTATACTGAGCATTTTCTAAAACCTCTGGAACTTCTGAAATAATGGCGAGTTATTTTGTAAAGCCCTCAACTGAAAGACTGCTTCAGTCAAAGCAGTGCCAAAACACATACTTTGAATTCTTGGGCATATGCATTTTCTGGCCTCCTGGGTTGTACTTCCTGAAGTTTTCACCTTAGCTAAGGTGCTTGCATAAGTTATTTTTACCTGGCTTTAAATCCCTCTTCTGAAACATTTCATTTTATATTGCTTGCATTGTGGGAATTTTTAATACATATCCCATTCCTATAAATTAGTGACTGCTGGAGTTTAGATTAATGAACTCTCATTAGTTATTTCCTTTTCATTTTGTTTCCTGTATAAATTCTGAGATGATTGCTAAAATAAATTACTTGTACAAGCTTTAAGTGCTTTTCTGTTTCCTGCTGTGGTGACAAGTGCCTCATTCAATTGTTTCAAAATGAATGCCTTAAGTGACTTTTCTCCTTTTGAGCATCCTCCTCAGTTACAAACTTCACTGAAGCTAAAACTTTGATTTGTAGAATCATTTCTGTACATTAGGATTTACTTCAGGAAGCTTTTTTTCTGAAGAAGTTATTTCTCAATAGGCAGCTGCTTTAGTTACATGGTCCTGGAACAAACTGCACGTGCAACTTCTAATACCTGATTGAATTAAATATGCCAGTTCTACAAAATGGCATTAAAAAATCTTTTTATCACTTATTTCTGGGATAAAATGTGGACAAGTCTGTATTAAAAGCAGTTCTACCTCCTCTGTAATAAGAAGAGTAATTTTGCTCTCTCAAACACAGGGCTATATTGAAAAGGAATTGTTGTCATTCTACAGTAAAAAAATCCTGCCATTTCAGACTGTATTGCAGATCACAAGAAACAATAACGCAGAACAAAGAAGATCACATTGAAAATTTTTTCTCTCTGGACTCATCATGTTTACACAACATGTTGCCAAATGCAGCATATTGCATTTTCAAGTGTGTATATTTTAAATATTTATGGATAGTGAATAATTCCTTTTAGTAAGAGATAAAAATGATTTCTGATCCTTCAGCATACTGCAGTTATAAAACCATTATTCAAATTAATTGGATATTCCAGCTGTTAAATGAAAAACTCTGCAATGGCTTTTTAAAACTTAGTGAAATATTTCCAGTGTAGATGATTGATTGTGACAGGTTTATTTGAGTGGTGGCAGATGAAAAATCTGAAAGTAAATTTCTATTTCTATGATCATGAGTCTTACCTCTGGAGAGCATGAAAGGAAATATTCAAGGTCAGGTTGGAGAGGGCTCTGAGCAACCTGATTTTGTTGAAGATGTCCCTGCTTATTGCAGGGAGGCTGGAATAGTGACCTTTAAATGTCCCTTCCAACCCAAACTGTTCTGTGATGCTGTGAACAGAACTTTGCTGCTCAGTGTTTTCTAAACAAATGCAGTCATGAGAATGCTTAAATAGTTGCCTTTGATAAAGTAATAACACATTGTTCTTTTCACATAGTTTTCAGATTTCCCTTTGCTATTTTAATAAAATGGGTGCATATTGTGCCAGGAATTTGATTCTCTTTCTGACTCATCACTTAATCTCTAATTTATGTTGAAGCCATGATTTATGTGACTTTCTGATATGAAAAGGAATTTAAGAGGAAGAGATTTTGACATTGCTACAGTATAATTATGAAAAGGCTGGTAATACTGAGTGGGTCTACAACAGATTTTCATTAAAAAAAAAAAGAACATTTTTCTTGACTTTTGATGTTTTGTGTATGAGCAGTTAGGTGTGACGACAAAACCAATATGATGACCAGCAGCAACGTAATAACAGAAAGACAAAAAAAAAGGCCAGTTAACCTTTTATATTTAATTCCTCCATAATGTTGCTTAGGCGTGCTTTCACTTAAATAAATGCTTTTCTCTTGTTTTGTTTTGGACTGGTTTTGTTTGGTCGTTCTTGTTGGTTTTGCTCTTCTTCACATTGGTTAGACTGAGTTTAACACAAATTTAGTTTTGACTAAACACTGCTGTATTCACTTCAAAGTAATTTTACTATTCCATCATAGTGTTGTTTTGGAGCCCATTTCTTCATGTTGATCATTCTATCCTGCGAGGGACTCCATTGATTTTATGTAGACGTAAGAGGATAACAACAGACTTGGCTACAACACCTGTCTTCTTTTAACTTGTATTAAAACTCATACTTGGGATGTTTGTCAGGTACTTTAGCAAAAGAAGAAAGAAGAAAAAAAGATAATGGTTGTATAGAAAACAGGAAAATGCAGGGAGTTTGTGGCCAAGAAAAGCTCCCTAGTGACTGATTGCAACAGTAAAACTATTTTTCTACAGCTTTTGGTCTTTTCATCATGGTTACTTTATATCTTTTCTTAATACCACAATAAAACATCACCCTATTAAGAATTCAAATGCAAACATTCAGGTCTAGTAACTAGTAATTAGCTCTCGTGACAATGGAAACTAAAAATTACAGGCAGCATAAATTACTTCAAACTCAACTAGCTATTTTTTTTAAGTTTGCACCAGTATTAAAATTTCTTATTACCATTGAAATTATTTTAATGTGACATATTGAATTATAATTAATGTAATTAGAAATAATAAAATATTATTCAAAGACTGTTTATTTAATAGAACTTGTTCCCATAGAAACAAGGAGCAAATGATTCAATTTATTCAGGTTTCATGGCAAATAAATATTCTTCTGCTGTGAATATTTAATGCTCTCACATTTATGTTTACAAGAATATCACAAAAAATCAATTGGCTACTGAATATAGAATATCTCCTTTGCTCTTTACATGAAGTTTTAGTTGCATTTATTGTAAAAAACCAAAACAAATTAAAACAAACCCTGAGTAAATCTGTTTCTGCTCCAAGAAGAGCCGCAGATGTTTTCTTGGTATTGATCTCCAGCAATAATGATTTTTAAGCACTGAAGAAGTGCATATGGGGATTTTGTGTGATGGCCAAGGGAAAAAAATACAAACTACCAAAAAAAAGCAAAACAAAACATGGAAGAAATAGAGGCTAAAGAGCTGCATCAAGACTGCCAGCAGTCAGCACAGCTTTCATCTTATGCAAGTACTGTTGGCTTGTGTTTGCAAAACCTCATGATTTATTTAGAATTTTAATTAAAGAAAAGGAGTGATTGGAACAGCATCCTAGCAGTACCTAGCATCTGCCGACCGTAGCTAATGATTTTTACAACCTCATCTGCAAACACTCTATTAAAGAAGCTAACCATGACGTGTGACACAACTGAACCAAATGAGTGAGGGAAAACAAATCTTGCCTGCAGCTATCACTAATAAAAGAGACAGAATAATATTTAAAAAAAAAAAAAAAAAGACACTGTGCAAAGTGTTGTAGCTTCAGGGCTCAATCTCAAGTCCTTGGAAAGAAGGATTGTTACATACTCATGAGCATGTGAAGCATTTTGGCCTCTGGATGCTCTCTTGACAGCTTTTTCAGAATTTGCATTATTTTTCTGTTTTCCAAAGTAAAGAAAATATCCAACACTTCAGTTTTAAAAGCAAAAGGCCCCTGAATTTTTCTTCAGTCATACTTTAATTTGGTCTCTCTTTTTGTAGGTCTTTGAAAAATAATGCTTTGCATTTGGGTGGGAATTCACTGTGCAAGGTACAACGTAAAGAATAAACTCCTGGGTACAGAGGGATGTTATGGTCAGAAGTGGTTATTGATGGGGAATACAGAGAGACAATGTGGCTGTAACTTCCCTGGCCAACAGCTGCAGCTTTTCTTCTGTGATTAAGTACTCTATTCCCATCTTCTTGGTTTCAAATAAGTAAAATATTTCAGCGAAGTGGATCCAATCAAGATTCTCCAAAAAGTTCACCTTTTGGGATTTAGCCTGACAACAAGCAAATTCTAATGTTTTCCTTGGGGGGAAAAAAAAAGACGTAAGCACTAAAGTATTCCCTAATCTATTTCAGGTTTGTTGTGCTCCTCTTACATAGATGTTGGAGATGGAAAAGAAGTATTAATGGTTTCATCCCTTTCTCTGCCATTGCAGGGCACTTTACTGAATTATAATACAGTAATACTGCCACCATAGTAATAGAGTGCATTTTTCTCTGGATATCTGCTGGAGGAGTCTTGAATTTTAGGTTTGGCTCCTCTCCAGACCGCTCTGTGCATAGAGACAAGCACCACATGTGACTGTACAGACACACCAAAATGACAGTAAGTGTCTCCAATGACCACTGAGCTCTTCCTGACAGTCCAGCAGATGGAAAACAAAGAGAAAACTCCCAAAGGTCAGATATTGTGTACGTCAGAGTTTAAGAAGCCTTGAAAAAGTTGACTAGGATTATAGGGATCTTCATTTCACACAGAACATTTTAAGAGGAAGGTTCTTGTGACAACTAAATCATGGTAAAGCTTGAGATGCATTTTGTGTCGTGTATCACAATTTAAAAAATATCTCCTTGCTGCTACATTAAGTCATTCTATAGCTTGGCATATTTAATGAATGTATTCTGTAGCTTGTGGGTTATAAAAGATTGTGTAAAGAGTATTGATACAAAAAAAAGAAACATGCAGAGTTTTCCATCCTCTGTTCCCTTCCAGCAGTAGGAAAGTTTCTGATCACTGTAAACAACCCTATAGAAAAACAACTTGCTTTCTTTTGGAAAATGAACAGTCTCCTTAGGGAATTTGGTCATTTTTCCTGTCAGATTTCGGTTTTATTCCAATCCAAAGAACAGTGTAACAATGGTTTTTCATTGTTCTGGAAGAAAATATACCTGTATAATATGTGTTCTTGCAGGTCATACAATCCTTTCACACCAGGCATCTTTGTGAGTTC
This sequence comes from Gymnorhina tibicen, assembly GCA_013399875.1. Taxonomy (NCBI): domain Eukaryota; kingdom Metazoa; phylum Chordata; class Aves; order Passeriformes; family Artamidae; genus Gymnorhina; species Gymnorhina tibicen. The sequence goes on from VXAZ01000256.1 coordinate 2,117,175, forward strand.
GCTTGCACTGTGTTTCACTCCATTGTTTGGCTGGCAAGCTTCAGCTGCTTTTTGTAATACTGAAGGCACATATCAGTACTTTTACAGCTGAAATGAAAATCCTTAAGCTTTCTTTTGACTGCTAACCATGGTCTAGGCATTAAACTTCATCCAAATACTGTAATTAAGCATGTTTTTTCATGTCCCACATCTTTGCAGTATGTTACCTTTAAATCATGTGGGTATCATGGAATTAATTTTGTGGGAACTAGTGGGATTTCAGAAATGTCCTCTAAGGAGGTGCTTCATAAAATGCTGTACACAGAAGCATTTGGAAAATTCAGCTAAATTTGTAGGAGATCTTAAAAAGACTTAAAATATTCTGTATGGATTTACAGAAAAGCCATTGGACTTATGTTGCAACACTACTGACAAATTTCAGACAGACAGTGGAAAAAGTAGTTTGGAGTCACCTCAGAAGAAACTGTATCTGCTCATATTCCCCACCTTGCAATTTGCTAATGTTTCAGTTGGGAATCTGTCCTCAGACAAATTCAGACTAAGTACTTTTATGAGTCACTGAAGTGGAAGAAGCTGTCAGAGGTTCAAGTGCATATGTAGGCTCAAGCCAAAAATCTCAGATCTACGTGTTTGAAATTAGTCATTTTACTCCATAATTAGAAGCTGAAGATATTTGATCTGAGTTTTAAGTGTCTGCACTCAACACAAAATTGAATGTGGATTACAGATACCCCTAGTTACACTTAGCTTATAACTGCAGCAGCTCTGAAAAGGGCAACTGTCAAAACATGTATTTCAATATTTAACTTTAGACAGTTAAATGTAATTTTTGTGGTTCATTGGTTTATTTTTGGGGCATGTGATATGAACGATATCCCCATCAGAAGATGTGCAGCCTTCAAATCCTTTCTTACTTGCCTGGATTCTGCACAACCTGATCACTCTCAGTTCAAGTGTTTTGGGTAGCCAGTTATTTATGTCAGCCTTGTGAAAACAGTGCAGACACAGAAAACATGACTGATTCCTTTCAATTTGTTGCATTAACTTTGTTTGATTTGTTTTCCAGGCATGGATTGATGTGCTAGAAACAATTCATTTTTTCATATTCTTAGAAAAATTGAAGGGGGCAAAGTATCTTTCTTGGTTGCAAGAACATATTTGAAATTGGATTATTGTGGGACAATAGAAATCTGTTTTCAGAGCAATTTTTCAAACTATCACATCACTCTTTAAACTTAGAAGTACTGGTGCCTTATTGGCTCTAATTAGATGGACAGATATATATAACTGCATATTTACGGATTTCAGTATTTATATAGCTCAAACTACACGTTGAAAGTCCATGCCAGATTATTTTACATGTCTTCTGTTTTGTAAGTGAAGATATAATCTATTGTCCTTGAAAAAATGAGTTCACTGACAAAGCAGTTCTCAAACTCTGTTTCTGAAGAGGTGGCTCTTGCTGTTCTATGAAGAACTAGAAGACAATAAAGTGTCTTGTCAACTCTTGATGCTCTTATCTTAGAGTATTATAGAATATGCCAAATGGTTCCCCAATGCTAATTTAATGTATAAAATTTTTAATAATTGCTAGCCAGGTGATAGACAATGGCAATCAGAAAAAATACAAAAAAGGAGGATAGTTCTAGGAACTACGAATTAAAGGTAGGCTACAATCAGCCAGCCTATGAGAAAGGTAATCAAAGTGATTTTTTGTGAAATTTTATCTTGTTTTTTTAAAAAATGAAATCTAAACCCATGGAAAATCAGGTTTGCACTTGGCCTTTTAATGAGTAGATAGTCCCTTGTCTTTAGTTAGAGATTAGAAAGAACCAAACACCCTGGTCTCTACCCTGGCATGTGGTGAGGCTGTTTGGTCATTGCAGTACATTCAATAGCTCCAGTTTTACTGGGCTCATGAGACCAAACATGGCAAGGCTGTGTGAGTTAGCCCAAAACATCATTCTGGAAAAATGAATACACTGCACAACAATACCAGTAGTTCTGGCACAAGTGACTTTTCTTTTGCCCTGTATCCTTCCTGTAATTCAAATCCATATCCCGTCAACATTCTGTTATTCACAGGTGAACTATTTGGCTTGAGGATTAAATGTACTCAGTGTCTCAGCAAGTAGGAACTTTCATTAGCTGTAGAATGGTGCTATTATCTCTCTCCCTACCATATGACTTGATGAGGTTGATTAGAAGTTGGGCTCTTTATTTCAAGTCTAAATGTAGGGCAGTATGTTTACCAAATGAACTGACAGTTTATGCTTTTATCTGATTTATGGCACTCCGTACATGTCCTCTGCTACCTCACTGTTCCCTGATATAAAGCAAACCCAGAGAACCCATTTGGATTTTCGCATTTCTCCTAACAATTTTCATTGTTTGACAGATACATAAGCAGTGGGCAGCTCCAAAGACATCTTCAAGAAATGATGAAACTGTGCTCTGGTGGGCTTCTTCTCGAGTTCTAAAGTTTTTCTGCTATTTATTCTTCTGATGTGAATATCACAGATGAATTTGATGTATTAACTTGGTGAGAGGGAAGTATTATGGGTGTTGAGGCTGCCTGCAGTGTTTTTTTCACAAAGAACTGGTGGATTAACTTGGTTGATTTTTTTGATCTGCTGGCATACATGTCAGGGGAGGCAGAACTACACTGTAGAAGATTGATTTGTCATTAACAGCCATTATTTTTACTTAGAACCATCCTTCTATCCATGTCTCTGAAGTGGCAGTATATTCTAAAAGTAAAGCAAAATGTGAAAGTCTTAGACTAGTAAGAAAATCCTGTATTCAGTATTGTGTTCATCACTACAAGAAAGACATTGAGGTGCTGCAATGTGTCCAGAGAAAGGCAACGAAGCTGGTGAAGGGTCTGGAGAGTAAGTCATATAAGGAGCAGCTGGGGGAACTGGGGTTGTTTAGCCGCGAGAAGAAGAGGATCAGGGGAGACCTTATGACTCTTTACAACTACCTGAAAGGAGGTTATGGCCAGGTGGGCGTTGGCCTCTTCTCCCAGGCAACCAGTGACAGGACAAGAGAACACAGTACCAGAGAAGGCTCCGATTGGACAACAGGAAGAATTTCTTCGTGGGAAGAGTTGTTAAGCATTGAAATGGACTAGACAGGGACGTGGTAGAGTCACCATCCCTGGAAGTGTTCAAGAAACACCTGGAGGTGGCACTTAGTTCTTTGGTCTAGTTTACAGGGTGGTGAGCAGTCAAAGGCTGAACTCAATGATCTTAGAGGTCTTTTCCAACCCAAATGATTCTGTGATTCTGTAATTGTTCTATTCATAAATTGTTTTAACAGGGATGGTAATATCCACATGAAGTGGCACTGTGTCCCAGATACTCCAGATAGATTTACAGCAACCCTGGAGCAAACCTAAACTAGGAGATTTCTATTTGGGTGATTCTTTTATATTGTTTCCTGTATTTATTGGAGATCCCACACTAGGATACCCCAAGTGATGTAGAACTACTTTGGGGTTGCTCTTATTTCATAGTATACAAACATGCATGGTAAACTATCCTGGGATTTCAAAAACTCCTATGTGGCTACAACCCAATGTTGCCCAATCACACCAAACACTGTCATGCACAATAATTACCGATCTGTAATCTGAGCAAGGGCTTCTCCATTTTTGCAGCTGAAAGGTCTTTTGTTCAGATTTCTTTCCTGATGATTTCTGTTTCTATTTGCCATTGTCTTTGAAAGGCCATCTACTGTAAGAAACTTCCCTTTGGATCCATATTTTCCACATATAATTTGTTTGAAAATTTCAAGTGCTACAATCCTTTTTATTTTTTTTGTAATCCAGCATGTTGCAGCTTGTACTCTGTTTCTGCCATGACTACATTCTTGTATGTACATTAAAAAATCTCTGTCTTTCTCTCTTTTAAAAATGATTAGCTATTCTTTCTTTTTAGAAAGCACCCAAAGGAGGGCAACACAGATGTTGAAGGGCCTTGAGGGGAAGCTGTATGAAAAGTGGTTGAGGTCACTTGTTCTGTTCAGCCTGGAGAGGAGGAGACTTAGAGGAGACCTCATTGCAGTTACAATTTCGTTTGTGAGGGGAGTCACTGATCTTTTCTCTGTGGTGCCAGTGACAGGACCCAAGGGAATGGCCTGAAGTTATGTCAGGGGAGGTTTAGGTTGGATAACAGGAAAAGGTTCTGTTGTGGTTTGACGCTGGCTAAGCGCCAGGCACCTACAAAAAAACCATCTACCTATTTTCTTCTGCTATAGCTGAGCAAAGGAGAGGGAATTGAAAACTACATTTTCATGAGTTAAGGATTATTGAAAAAAAACACTTCAAAGCAAAACAGGTTCAAAACTTAAAGAGTATAAAGAAGATTTATTATTAACAGAATTAAAAGTAAAAAGGGTAATGAGAAACAAAGCAAACCTTCAGAACACCTTTCTTCCCCCGTCCATCCCTCTTTCCATCAACAGCACAAGGAAACAAAACATGGGGTTTTGGTCAGTATTTCACTTCTCAAAAAACTTTCTTCAGTATGCTTAAGGAAAAGAGTTTCTTCTGCTGTGCCATGGGATCCTTCCCACGGGAAATAGTTCTCTGTGAACTCTTCTAGTGTGGTTTTAACTTCCACAAGCAGCAGTCCCACCCAAACCTGCTGCAGTGTGAGTCCTTTCCACAGGCCAAGCAGTCTTCCCACAACTGCCCAGCGTGGGTCATCTTAGTTCATGGGGTTTAGTCTTTTAAGGATGAGCTGTTCTAGTTTGGAAGCGAAGACTCTCTTCCTCTATCTCTAAAAGCAAGGGTCATCTCTCTCTGTTTGAGTTCCTCACTAGATTACGACTTTTCAGTATCCACACACTTCAGCGTGAGTACTCTTCTTCACGGGCTGTGCATGGATCTCTGCACCCCCCATGCACCTCATTAATTACAGGGAAACAGTTTGTTGTATCATAGTCCTCACCATGGCTTGCAGGAGAATCTCAGCTCCAGGATGCTTGGAGCACCTCCTCCCTCTCCTTTTTTTCCACTGACCTCAGTGCCGCCATGTTGATTTTCCTCAGGTGTCCTCACTTTTCCTTTTCCTCTGACTTGGAAGAAAATTGGTGTCTGTAAGTTGCAGTTGAGAGATTGACCTCGTCCAGGCTCCTCACTGGGGAATTGCTCATGTCTCTCACTGCTGGCCATGTGGTCCTCGCCGGCACTGCATGGCGGGCCCCGGCCACATGGTCCTTGCCGGCACCACACGGACGGCTCCAGCCACAGGAGAGCCCCAGCCACGTGGTCTCGGCCTCGGGACACCTCAGATGTGCGGCCCCCAGTGGCCCCGGCCGGGACGGGCCCCGGCTGCCGACTCGCCACCCCTCAGGAGAAAAGAAAAGCCGCCCACAGCCTTTTTCCTTTCTTAGATATGTCATCACGGAGGCGTTACCAACTTGTAACTTGGGCCAGTAACCTGCCCATCGTCAGAGCCTTCAGCGATTGGCTCTGTGCTGGGCATAGAAGTTTCGAGCAACTTTTCTCCGGCCCCCACCAAAAACCAGGCTGTGTTAAACCAACACAGGTTCTTCACCCAGAGGGTGGCTGGGCACTGGAACAGACTCCTCAGGGTAGTGATCAGAGCACCAAGCCTGTCTGAGTTCAAGAAGTGCTTGGACAACGCTCTAAGGCACAGGGTGTGACTCGGTCTGTCCTATGCAGGGACAGGAGTTGGACTCAATGATCCTTGTGAATCCCTTCCAACTCAGCTTATTCTGTGTTTCTGTGATTTATATGGGTGTATTTGGTTTAGGGCTTATTATAATAAACACTGTTTTCCTTTGTGGAAATCTTACCACTAATTATCATTGATGGAGACATTCAAGCTATATTAAATCTTTCTGCAGGCTTTTTTAGGAAAGATGTGTGAAGCATTTGAACTGATTCAGAACAGTTGGGTATTTCTCAGTTTTGGTTGGTGGCTGAGTTTGTATCACCTTATACTGGTGCGTCTGAACCTTTAGAACATTCTCTGCTTGACGCCTCAGGCTTTCAGTTTCTGTGGCAGGTTTGTCAACAAGATGACTTGATTCCTGATGGTTAGGGAGTTGAAACTAGCAAAGGGCTAATAATACACGTTGATCAATGTTGTAGGGGTAAACAAAAACACAGACAAAATATAATTTCTAGTGTCTCATGCTTGGCAGAAGCATGAATAAATCTTTGTCACTCTGCTGTCCTTGCAGACCTCCAACTGACTGCATTGCTGGCGTTCACTCCCAGTAACCTTCTCGCTTCCATTCCAGTGTGGATTCTTACCTGCACCTTTCTGCAAATGGAACATGACAGAAGTGTGCAGGGGCTAAGGAGATCAAGACAGAAATAGAAATCTGAAGTAGAATAAGAAGAATACTGGAATGTTCCTTTTTTTTTTTTCTTCTGAGTCATGTACTAAAATCTCAGGAAAACACAAAAAAGGTACAGGTCAGGTCGAAAAACCCCAGTGTGTCTTGTGTGCTGGAAAAGGGCAAGGTAGTAACCCATTAAGTATTGGTAGATGCAGAGTGTGTTCTCAGGTGAGGAGAAACAGATATAGAAGCCCACTGTGTATCTCCTCCTCCTGTCATGTGACTACATTATCTATCGCCGTGATTCAGTGACACTGAGTAGAATAAAATGACAGTGTTAGTGTGCAGGGTATTTTCTCCAATTTGAAGCTAATCATTTTGGTAATGTATGTGTTAAATAATCTCTCTAAATGTCTGAGAACACAGTTTGATGAATACTCACTCATATGCTTGGGCATAAATGATTACAAAGATTCCATATCACTATAGGCAATTAATTTATACTTATTTAAGATTTATTTTTTCAGGGCCAGTGGGGATATATCCCTCCTGGGTTGTGACCAGATGTTTAAATATGAAGACTTTAATTTTAGCTTTTATTGCATATATATGCCTCAGTAGTAATGGATTTCACTTCTTTTAGCAGGCATCTCAAATCCTGCAATTTGCTGGTCAGCTTAAGGAAAAAGAAATGCTCTGCAAATGAGTAAAAACCAGTCTGCATCTCTCATCGGTGAATCCTCTGGAGCCAGCTGCATAACTTAATAGAATCAGCTGCTTCTCTTTTCACCTGTAGGGAGCACATTCTCTCTTAATAAAATAACTGCAATCCCACAGTCTGATGTAGTTTGGGAAGAAGCGAATTTTGGACTCACTGAAGCACAAGCCTTTCAAGCAGCATTTCTGGTTAGGAGTGAAAGAATTAGAGCTCGAAATGGAGAGGAGAGGTGCCTGGAATCTCTTTGTAGCTCTGTCATTGATTTCCAGTAGAAGCACAGATGCTTTCAAGTACTTGAATCACATTCTTCTTTTTTCAGTATCCACCTCCAGCAAGCTCTATTTAATAAACATTTGTTTCTCAATGCCCCTGCCCCTAGTTTTATGTGCTTGTGAATTTGAGGCACTTAAAGATACAGTTTCCAGGGCTGCTTCTTCTTTCCCTGCCAAAATTTAATACCAGTTAACAAACAACATATGATCTTAAGTACTTACAACAAATCTGTTATCCAGATTTAGCAAGTATTTTTTTTTTAAAATCCATGCAGGATTCTGCATAATTTTTTGGACTTTTTCAAATATCAGTCTCACTCATTATTATTCCTGGAATGACTAGCTTCAAAAGCTGTGTCACAGTTTTGGAGCCTCAAATATCATCTTAAGATGGCAGTTTGTACATATTTTGATAGGAGAGGAAGGTCATGCATACTTGGCATTTCAGAATCACTGTCAGCTATGTTTAGGAAAGTAGGGCCTTGAAGACAGAAGTTAAAGCCCAAAGTACATGCCTCAGTCAGACACCACCTGTTAGAGATTTTCCTTGTCATTTCTTGACCCCAGATTTTCCTCCTCTTAGTTTCCACCAAAATCTGATTTTGACTTATAATTATGTGTTTGGGGTTAATTTATTTTAGGATTTTTATTTGTGGGGGTTTTTTTGTGCTGCGGGGTTTGTTTTGTTTTGTTTTTTGGAAAAGGAAGTCTTGTAGTTCACATTTAGTAATTTCCCAGGACTTGGTTAACTTAATTAAAACTTAGTAGTGCAAAAATGTGTCTTCAATTGAAGTACCCTTCATTAAATTCGGTACCCTTTGTGCCTCCCTTCTGGAAACTAAGACCTATTCTTCTTGAAGCGTGTCTGTTTGGGGAATAATCTGATAAGTTACTGGGACAATGCCTGCAATACAGACACTCCAGCTGGGTTCCTCTGCACACCTGTATTAACACAGATTGGAGATAAGTGAAAAAACCCCAACTGTTCCCAGTCCTCTCTCTTTGTTTCCTGGGTAAGCTGAAATATATAACAAGGAACATACAACCCCAAATATTTATAGCTGTAAGCTGGCAGAGTCTAAAACTGCTGGTTTGACATAGCTGTTTCAGCCTCTTCATATTGATAAAAATTCCTAGTCTCTCTGAATGTGTCTAATATTGGGGCACATTATTCTTGTTCTCAGCTATTTACATGAAAAATCACATTTTATTGAAATCATGTTTCATCAGGGTCATCCTGTAATTTAAAAGACCAGCTGACAGAAATCCTTGACAGGCTGAGGATGGAGCATTTATGCTTCCTGCAAGGAAGAAAGACACAGAAGGGATTTGGGGAGTCAGCAATTCTAGGAAAGCCATTTGGTTCCTGGCAGCCCAAGCCCCGTGTTATCGCTGTGCTCTGCTTGGACCAGGCTACCTTGCTGAACAGATATTAAGCTCTGGCAGCTCAGACTCCCATGCTGCAGACATAGGCATGGAAATGTCATTTTTAAATGATAGCAGTATATCTGTGGAAACCCATTTTCTTTTAACCCTCTAAAGGACATTTTTATATGTTTTCAAGCAGAGAGCAGGTGTGTCACAATTCCCTAACCTGATGTTATACATGGAAACAGGCCATTTTGGTCAACTTGTAATCATTCTTTTTCAATCTCATTCAAAGCGCTCCTTCAGCAAAGTCCATGCTTGGGAATGGACAGGCTTGCTAGACAGTGCTTTTGTGCTGGCTTTTGTTCTGTGGGTAGGAAGTATTGAGTGGTAGTAATGGGGAGGTGCCTTGTTTTGACTCAGATTTTAAGCTGGTTCTGAAGTTTGTTCCACTAGCTTGTTAGGATACTGCATTAGCATCTGCCAAACTCCTCACAAGTTTTATTCAGCCACAAAGAGTCAAGAAGGGCTGAGTGCTTCCTGCAGCTCTGGCTTCCTAAACACAGAAGCAAAACGTTTAGTACCCAGTCATCTGCCAAATCCCTATCTGAGCTGTCTGGGTAAAGGTTGACACTGTAAGCAGCCAGGGTGGATGAAGCTGTCTGCCTTTGCCTGGGAAAGGCTGCTGGTATTATCCACTTGTGGAGCAAGGCCCTGTGATACTCACAGCCTGGCCCCAGCTGAGTCTAGCCTGTCAGTCTGCTCATGCAGCACACATGTGGGTGCAGGCCAAAGCAAGGCCAACAGTGTCCTCCCGGAGCATGTGGCAAGTGAAATCCTGAATGGGAGAGTCCCCTTGGCACTTGGCAGCTCAGCTGGTATGGGACTGCAGCAACTGCGTGGATGGGAGGTGAAACCTGCAGGGAGTCCCCTAGGAGGCTGCTCTTTCTTCGCTGAATTGTGTAAAATGTTGTGGTATCAGCAGCAAGTCTTATACAGTCTCTGTCTCTCTTTTGAGGCAAATCAATGTCAGATTAACTGCTACAAAAGAAATAGCTGTGTTAGAAATAATAGGTGAGGCAGCTAGATAAATCATATTGTATCCTTTAAGGGACAATATCTTATGCTTATAGTACATTTTCATAAGAGCAGAAAGCCCTTGTAAATGAACAAAAATGGGAAGCTGTTTCAAAAGCCTGAAGTAACCCCAGGTAAAATGAGCATTAGAAGCAGCAAGTCATCCAGGTGCCTGCACAGCAGGCAGTGTTATCTTCCGTATGCACAGCAAGCTAAGCTGCTCAGAGTGCTGAGCAGAACTAAACCTGTTGCCTCCCAATTGCTATTTAGTTAACTAGCCACAGCTGCTTGGTTCTCATGCAAGGCTTGGGAATGAGGACAGTTGTTATTCCATGGGGCTGCTTTCCACTGGTCTCTGGAACATCTTCCCTCCTGTTCAGCCCTTGCAGAAACTCAGTCCTGTCTGCCAGCCCTGGGGCTCTTCATGGCCCATCGGGAAACTGGTCATGGCTCCTCTCCGCAAGAACCTCTCTCCTGCCTTGGTCTTTCTGATGCCAGAAGCAGCAGGATACTCCAATGTGACCCTGTTGATGTAGCCTATCTATGCAGCTGATAGGGAAGACCATTACTAGGGTTCAGAGAGTTAATTTATCTTAAAGACAGACTTTTGTGTGCCCAGTCCTGCTCTGAATTTTTTCCGATGAGTAGGTCAAAGGCTGAGAGTTGTATACATGTGATTTTAGGAGAAACCATCCTCCCCTTCACCATCTCCCAAAAAAACCAAAGGTGCCTGAAGACCAAGTAAGTTCTAAATGTATTCTCAGCACTCAAAACTGTTTTGTTCAAAGAAAAACATAAGCCAAATAAGACCTGGGATAAGAGTGGGAGAACAAAGCAAACCCAACCACAGATCAGGTCATGCTCCCCTACACTTTGTATCTTGCTGTCTGAGGAAATGCATTTAGGTTGGCTTTCATCTCCTTGAGATTGCTGTTCCCTCCTTATGGGCAGCTGGGAATTTGGGCTATGAAAGAAAAGTTAGCAGCTTTGTGCTCTGTGCATGGAAATGTCTACTTCTGACCTAGAATTTATCAAAGAAGCAAAGCAATAATGGCCGTGAAAGAGCTGTTGGAGTTGCTCTGCTCAGTAATGAGGAGATGCAGTGATGATGGATGCAATTGCTAAGGCCAATTAAAGTAGCTGAGGGGGCAGAAGTCAGTCATGCCACTTTCCCATCCTCTATAGCATTAACTATTCTACAGGCCACAAATATAACTGTTTACTGGAGACATCCCTAGGTATGCACAGACATAAACACTTAATATGTAAAACAAAGGACCTGATCTCTCAAAATATTTTCTGTATTGAGCAACTTTTCTCACAAGGTGTAGATCATGCTCTTCATATCACCTTACTGACCTCAGATGTACTTGATTAAACATTAATAAATTAACTCTGTTAGTTTTAGTTTATTTTTCTTTTCCTCTAGGGCAACTAGTAGCCGGAACATAAAAACATTATATATGTTTGAAAGTGATTTTGTAGCTATTGTAGAGATGAGGACTGATATTTTTCTCATGACTTAAATCTTTGGATATGTGACTAACTGTTTGAAGACAGAAGGGACAATTTTCTATTTATTTATTTATTTCTAATGGGGCTGTGGCATATTCTTTCAGGGAGGGCTGCTTTCTGCTGAGCCAAAACCCAGGCAAAGCAAATAAATATAGTGTATTCAGCTTGGTAAAAAGAAATATTTTCTTTATATGACATAGAATTAAGAAGCTACTGAAACCAAAAATTAAATCAGTATTGGTGGTACATAACAAAGGGTTGTGAGCCTTAGTAATAAGTGTATCCTATTTGAAAATATCATCAGTTAGGATTCACTTTTAAATTTTTTTGCAATCTACTGGGTGTTTGAAAAAGACTTGTCCGTGGCAGACTGTCCTGTACCCTATTTAAAATAGAAGCACCTCAAACATTTTTGGAAGATTCTGATCATTAGGATATTGAAACTGATGGACTCAGACCACATCTGGTTTTATTTTTACCCCTTTGGTAGAAAATAAGGAAATAAAAACTGACTTAATGAGCACACCCAAAAGAAGGTGCTTTTGTGAAAGGAATGAGAGGGAAAAAATGTTGGGGCGAGAAGGAATGAGCAGGTAAAATCTGAAGAAGCCCATTAAAGCTGAGGCATCCAGACAGAGCAGATGTTAACACAGAAGGTATCTGCATGCTAGGTCCACTCTCAGTTACATATGCAAAAGATACATATGCTAAGCACATGTCTGAAAGCCTTTAAATATGCGTCTTTTCAAATGCTGAACTGAGCTCTATGATCAGCCCATGATGACAATAGAACTGAACAAATACCCCGTTGCAAGCCTTCTTAAGATCAAAGGAAAAGAATCTGCATTTAACCACAGTGGCTTGGTACCATTATAAATTTAGAAGTGGTCAGCAGCTTATTCACACCATGGAAACAATCAAACCATTGGCAGTGCTGGGACTTGCTTGTAGATAAAAAATATTCTGCTTTGTAAGGTAGAATACCTAAGATTGCTGAGATAACTGAAAATTATGAATTAGTTTTATCTGACATTCAGAAGCCTCAGCTGCCTAGTAAAATTAAATAGCTGTGAACTTATGTGGTAGTTTCTTTTCATTAAATCATTGGCAATTAAACATGACATTTTTATGACATTATGCTGTCTCTGATGCATATAGTTTGGTTATCCTTTAGCATTGCTGGCGAATGTATTCACAAATACAATTAATATTTGCAGTGAATACCCAGCCCTTTTTTTTATAGGCCATCCAGGTTTGTCTCAGTGACCATTTATACCAATAGATTAGATAGGTACATGTCTTGGTTTGAAAGACAGGTGTCTGCTAAGGAAGGCAGGAGCCCCCCTTGGAATGGAAAATACAGTCCCTTTCCCTCTGAATTATTATAAATTTGAAATGAAGGGGCTTTCAGGCAAAGATATGAGGAATAGGAATAACAGTTTTTACTAATATATATAACAAAACAATAATACAGAAAAATTGGTTTAAATCCTGACAGAGTCAGGGGTACCACCTGGCACCCTGCCGGGCAGGGTGTTGGTAGCAGTCCGATTCGGTGGTAGCTGCAGTTCTCTTTGAAGTGGTTCTGTTGAAGCAGTGATCTTGTAGAAAGAGGTTTGAGCAGTCTGATTTGGTGGTAGCTGCAGTTCTCTGGGATCCCAGCAGGTAAGGCTGCACATGCTGTTCCAAACCCCAGATTTTATCCAGGTGGGAATGCTTGGCTCCTTCCCCCTGGGCGGAGCATCTCACAATGGGATGGTGAGTCATGGGGCAAGGCACTGATGGGCCCATTAACAGGAGATAGTCCAGAGGGAGGAAGCAAGGAACATTGCTACACCTGGTTTCAACAGCTCATGGTAATAGAATACACTGTAACCCAGGACAGTACATGTGACTTGTAAAGAAAGAATTCCTTTGCATGGTTCTAGATTTACATCACTTTAGCTGCAGTCTGATGGCTGTTCTTAATATTTGAAAACATAGGAGAAGTTATAAGTTTCCCTGTGATTTTCTTGAAAAGGTTTCTATTGGTTTCTTACAAGATAAGTATCCTCTTAGGTCAATTTTTGTTGGTTTTTTTTTTAATCTAGAAAATGTGGCAATAAATTTGGTGATGTTTGGAAACCATTTGCTCCATATGTCTGTTTCAATTTCCAATTGGGATAAAAGCATACCTTGATCTTTACAGTAGAGCAAAGCATAGAGTCATTACAACGTTTTATTTGTAGTATCTTTCATTCCCTTTAATCCACTGAAAAGCACTCAGGAGTGATGGCTTCATTGAACTATCCCATTCATCAGCAGCTCAATTCACGTCTGCCTCTGCCTGGCGTTGATAATCTGTTGCCAAAATCTGTCAGACAAAAAGTTCTTGCCTCAGTGACAGATGGCTCTCCTGAACAAAGATCTTTCTGCCTGTAAAATACCCTCTCTTTTCTTTTTGTCACAGATTTATTTTAACTAGCCACAGCAACATCAATACAGTGCTGTTCCACCAGGCTGGGCCAGCAGCTGAGAATACGGATTTGTGCCACTGTTTTGAGAGTTGTGGCCCTAAGATAAAAGCTCAGTCCAGACACTGTATTGTCACATAGTTAGGGTACTGTGTTATGATGTCCAGCTCTACTTAGGCTATACTAGCACAGGTCCCATGGCATGCTAATGCTCTTGTGGGGCTCTCAGCTCTGGTGCTCCATGGTCTGCTCTGTTCTTTTGGGTGCAGCAGCATTTGAGCCTGTTCTTCTGTACTCTGAACTTCTGGGGAAATTAAAGCTGGGCAAAGTTTTTTGCCTGTCTAGTTTTTCTGTGTCTTGTTTAATAACCTTTGAATCCTTTGGAACATTTTCATATGAGACACACCAAGAATGTTCTCAAACACATGAGGATCCTTGGCATTTTCTGGAGGGAAAAAAACTAAACTCATCACTGCCGCTAAAAGAATATCAGTGAAAGCTTAAATTATAATGGACATCTGAAGTTTTGCACAGATGGAGAAGAAGATGGTTAAACTTTCATTATTGTTCACTTTGTATCTGGAAGGATTACTTTCTTCTAAATATATTTCTTTAAAGCAAGGAACTCTTTACCTTCTCCAGAATCCCTTTAGAATTTTAACTTTTTAGGGAGAAAATTACAAAGTACATTTTCTCCTCTTAAGGCATAGAAAAAGCATTGCAGGGCAGTACTATGCTAAAGCAGAGCTGTCAACTTCACTGTTCTAATGCATTCAGCTAGTTCAGCAGAGCTGTTGCAGCCAGAGTGTGTTGGGAAATGGGTTAACAATATGCAGTATTGTATCCTATAGCCATCAGATCCACGCAAATTCAGTAATCGCATTATGTGAAGCTTCCCGTTTGCCTGGGCAGCCAGAATGTATAAATTAAATCTTTATCCGCATCCAAACATTGTTTTAAATGATATTGAGCAGCGTGAAAACCTACCAACCAACTTAAATAATGAACCATGAAATGAAAGAAGAAGGGTTGCTGGAACCATCTTAGATAAATTCTTGTATACTTGTTCTGTTATGCTTCCATATTTCCTTAGTGTTTTTTTTTCTTTACACCTACTATTTTAAAATTCTACCTTGATAAACCAGTGGCTTCCAGCCACCCAGAATAAAAACAAATCTATTTTTTATAAGTATTTTTTTTCTGAAACCACTTCTATGATGTTTTGTATTATTGCACTGAAAGAAAACTGAAATATATATCAGGATTGCACTTGACTGTAGTAGATCAGGTGAGCTAAAATTCCCAATTCTTCAGCTCTGTTTGTGAGGCAGTGGCTGAGGAGCTGATGCTAAGTGTTTATATGTGTCTATAAAGCAGAAAGCTCAAAGCCTGCTTTGCAAAAGATTTTTGAAGATGGGATACTTCGAAAGTTAATACCTATCCTCATGTTTGGTATTAACAATGCCAGTGGTAGAGTTCAAATGGTAGTGTTTTTACACATAAAACTGGAAAGAAAAAATTTTCCATTTATGTAAGATCTATGGAGGAACATGAAATAGTTGATAACAGGTCTTTTGTCTGCCTGTTTTGAGTTCCCTCAAACACGTCCTGCTTGTGTTGTTGCAATGCAGCAAATCTAAAATTCAATTTCTTCATGTGCAGACCATGTACATGACATCCCTCACATATCTACTTTATAGAAAGGGAAGTGTAGCTTAATATTACTTATTAGTAGAATAAGTACAAATAGAGCTATAAAATTCTAGTTTGAACACATCTGGACTACTGTACAGGATGTAGGACTGACACTAGAAAGGACATAGAAGAAATAACATAAAGTGAAGGAATGAGATAGCGGGTAAAACATGTGAAGACTGAAGAGATAAAATTTATGTGTTCTTTAAAAGAATACAAGGGACAAGAGAACTGTAAAGTACCTTCAAAGTAACACCCCTAAATGAAGTCATTAGCTATTATTCATTGAACACAAACCAATGCATTTAAGAAAGAATTTCAAAGAGGACAATAATGAATAAAATCTTGTTGTTGCATGGATTCCCAAAGGAATTACTCAAAACCAGAGTTATCCACAAGTGGTGTAATGCTGGCAGAAAGATTAATTCATGTAATTGATATTTAACTGTTATTTATTTACAACCAAATAAACGCCCAGACTTCACTAGAACAATTATTTTATATTAAATAATAATTGATTACTAGCACATAGCAATTGAAAAGTAGTTACCATGGTGTTGATATGTAGTATTTTATTTCCTAGTCTCAGCAGATGGCTTTTTAATATTTTTGTTATTAACTGATATAGAGAAATGTCTTACTGAATAAAAATGAAATTGATATTCAAGGACTATCCCTTAATCATTTACTTTCATTATTTCCAATAGGGTTCTTTTAGAGTCCTACCTGGTTTTTTTCCTCCCTTCTTCCCATCTTTATGCCTGAGGATACTAATAACGGTGAAGTGAGAGTAGAAAGCCGTAAGAGTAATTTAATTCTTTGGCAGGTAGTAAAATATTTTCTCCTTCTTAAACTGCACAGAATGTGCTTGTGATTAGAGAACAAATTTAATAAAATAGAGCATATTGATTGCCAAAGGGGGGATTTTTTTTTCCCAAACTAATGGTGCTAAGCACTGTAGGAGGCTGTACAAAGTAAAGCTACTTCTTCAGATAGCTGTCATCTGCAAGAGTGATCCAGATGTTGGGAATAGCATAGCTGTGGAAAAAATAGGCTGATATTATTACAGATAATACCTGCAGAGAAACTCTGATGGAATGCAACTGTTCTAGATTTTACTGTAATTCAGGTATTTATTAAAATACATGGGTATTTGGTTGTGGCCTGTCTGGTGGAGGAAACTGTTGCTTTTCCCTAAGAATTCCTGGCTCAGGAACTCCTGGCGGTGCTCAGCACCTCGCATACAGCTTCTCTCTGACCCGTGCGATGGAGGCACGCGGCCAAGCCCACACAGAGCTTGCTAGCTCAAGCGGTATCAGAAGTAAAGAGTCCAGAGATGGCTCTTGCGAGGGATCCGATGTTTATTCTGACCGGCACGCAGGCTGGCCAGGTAGCAAGAGAACGGGCTCCGCCCGCCAAGTTCTTTATCAAGGGACACAGACAGGGGAGGGACAACAGCTGAGGGCCAATGTGGTGTGACCCAAGGTTAGAGTGACTGTCTGGCTGCTGACCAACCAGGGGGACCCTCCTCACACAGGTCACAAGACCAGGTGAGGGGATCCTGGCCAGCTGTCTTGTGGGGGGTGTTAGATCTCTGAATTCACCCACCACTGAGCTGCTGAGCCCCCTTGTTCCCCAGCCATCCCAGCTGGTGGCTCGGGGACTACAACATTTGGTCAGCTTTACTGTTTCACAGCATTTTGCATCTGAGGATCTCCAAGCACTGAGTCAGTGGCAAATACTTAAAATAAGCACCTTATTTGTAAATCCATCTGATGCAAAAACTAGATAGAAAATGACCATCATGATTTGTGAAATTTATCTTTCAAAACTCACTTGTGTTTACTTGCAGGTGAGTGTTAAAATTCTGCATCAAAATGAAATTTTGAAAGAATTTTACAAGTGTTAAAACATTGTGTTCAAAAATGTGAACATTTTCACATAAGGTAGAAATTATAAATCTAATATATATAATGTCATAATGACATTAATATTACAGAAGTTATAGCAAATATTTCCACTGTATCTAAACAAAATACTTCAGTGTTTTCCATGTTACTGAAACAAGCATGTAGAAATTATTTGTTTTGACACTTCTCCCCCAAAATATAGACAAATTGGACACATTCTTTTGAAAGGTTTTCATTTCCAAATAAATGTAGTTTTTCTGACAGGTCTGACTGTCCCACCAGCTATTTTGTCCAGCTTAGAGCTGCTTTCTATTTTAACTGAGGCCCAAAGGACATGCTTTCAAGATCACACAGGAGTTGGTGACTTGCCTTGCATTAGAGCTCCCGGCTTGCAAGATTTTTTTCTCATCCTGAGAGAAGGAATTTGGATATGTTCATCTTTGACAGCTACGTTAGCCTGGCACATGCTGCAAGAATAAGTGTCAGCATTCAGTATTCTTCAAAATGCGAAGATGTGCCTGGCCGTAGCCTTTTAAAAACTGGGAACAGGCTTGAGGTGCTGTGAACTTCCTTCTGTTTTCCCAGCACGGGAAGGACGTTGGCCTGTTGCAGCAAGGCCAGAGGAGGCCCGCTGAGCTGGTAGAAGGATGTAGCACCTCTTCCACGAGGAAAGGCTGAGAGAACTGGGTTTGTTCAGCCTGGAGAAGAGACGGCTTTGGTGTGACCTAATTTCGGCCTTCCAGTACCTGAAGGGAGCCTACATGAAAGATGAGAGAGTATTTACAACAGCACATACTGACAGAACAAGGGGGAATGGCTTCAAACTGAGAGGAGGTTTAGATTAGATATTAGGAAGAAATTCTTCACTGTGAGGATGGTAAGACACTGGAATAGGTTGCCTGCAGAAGTTGTGGATGCCCCATAGCTGCAAGTTCCAGGACAGGTTGGATGGGGCTCTGAGCAACTCGGTCTAGTGAAAGGTGTTCCTGTCTACAGCAGGAGTATTTCAACTAGATGATCTTTAAGGTCCCTTCCAACCTAGGCCATTCTATGATTCTAGGATTCTGTATTCAGGTAATGGCTTGGCACCTAGAAATTTGTGAAGCAAACGTGCTATTTCATAACAGATGAATCTGTCCCTGTATTTTCATTTGGACTTTGAAGAAATGTTTTTCCCAATTTTCTTGCTCCTATAGGAATTATTTATTTGATCATTGCTGTTTTTCTTGTTAGGGAAAAGGAAACTAACCCATGACAATATGGTGTCTGGTGTGTTTCTTCTCCTTACAAATTAAACAATTGTTCTGGTTAAAAGAGTTTTACAATGACTTAGGAGCTTAGAAGGGAAATTCCAGTTCTCAAATGTAACTCATCCCAGTGTGAGAATCCAAAGATTGATCCTTTTTACAAAATATCCTAGCCAGTGGTTTAGTTACAATTAGGGTTGATGATGCTATTGATTTTTAATAGTTGCTGAAATAATGGCTGTTCTGTTATCTATATTCAACCAGCTTGATATACCCATCCAGTTTTCAGAATAAGCACTAAAAAATAGAAGTAAAATAATTCTCAGAGTCTATTTTCATAAAGTCACAATCTTGTGATGTTACATGGTGATTCTTAAGTTTTCATGGTCACTTGAAAGCTCTGTGTTTTGAAGGCTGGAAAAATACTTGGTATGACAGAAACAAGGCTTCACAAATCTATTAGAAATTGGTCAAGGACCAGAATGAACATGGTCTTGTACTCATTTTCACAACAATAGAAAGCTGGTGAGCACTATTCTTACACGGTATTAAGGCAACAGAAAGAAATAGGACTTGATGTAACAGGGAGGACAGATTCACAGAATACTTTGCCGGCACCCTGCCTCATAACACTTAAGTGAAGGAGATGTCTCTCTTTTTAACCACAGAACCATCCATGTGCACATAATTGTTTCTTGTGAAGGTTAATGAGAAACAAAATCACATTTAAATTTTGCATTCAGACAATAAATCTATCAGGATCCAAGAAGTCTCAGGTTTCCTGGGTCTACCAGTGAAAAGTAAGTGATGCAAAAGGTTTTCTTTAGAGTCACTAATCAAATTAGTCTTTTAACCTTGTCATAAACTGAGGAACTTTGAACTTAAACCCTTCCTTTGACTGAAGCTGTAGTTTGACTAAAGCAGATGTTTGATTATAAGTACAGAACAGGATAAATAGCTTTATTTCAGTGTAGGCTGAACTGTTGGAAACACATCAAAACTTGATCTGCATATAACAGAAAATTTAAGAAAATCCCATGTGTGTTGTTATGATGGCTAGATGCACTCAAACTGTGACCTTGTAATCTACTGCAGCATGTATAAAATGATTTGAAAGAGATGATTTTGTACTCCCATTTCCCATTCCCATTCCCATCCTCATGCTGTCTCCTTGTGCCTCCCACAAGCATGAGTGTCATCAACTGCTTGAACAACTTGTAACCTGCTTGAACAACTGAGTCAGAAAACATAGAAAAAAGAAAATTAAGTTTTGGGTACAAAGTTCTCTTCACCGTACAGTCTACACTGGGATTGGTTTCTATGTGAGAGAGATGATTCAAAAAGAGAAATAAATTTTATAAATTTGAAGAAAAATTAACTGTATTTTTTGCTTTCTTTTTTCATTGTTCTCACAAAGTCATGTCCCTAAGTTAATTTCAGATACCTCTGTGGGTTTGATCAGTTCATGTAGGAACACCAGGAGAATTAGTTATTTACTTCGAACTATGGTTTGAAGATATTTCAGTCCAGCTTACAGGTGTTGTCTGCTTACCTTGTGATTCTTAGTAATCTTTCTGGGGGATGTACAAATGTTTTACATGCTTATTGTTGGAAATACACTTCTGAACTCCATGGTGTCAGGGAACTCCATGTGTCAGAGCCATTGGGTCTATCCCACTTGCATCTTCTTCTGCAAATTCCAGCTCAGCTTTCAAAGAACAGGTTAGGATGTAAAAGCAAACACTTTCCTGGCTTGGAGGGGTTTTGTACTGATGCAAAAATGAGGGAGGGCATCAAGTCCCCTGACAAGCTCCCAGTCAGAACTCACACTGTACTAGGGTTTGAAGGGGTGCTGTGGCATTTCTTAGGAAGAAATTAATAACTTGTTAAATTTATGGAGTGTTACTACACACAATACCTGGCTACTACCTGGAAATTACATTGTTACCTTAGTCTATCTGGGAACTTTTGACACCAGGCAAAGGGACAAAAATTGCAAAATATACCCACCAAACTCAAAGCAATTTTTTTTACTAACACTTTATTTTTTGTATTTTCAATCTTTGCAGTGTCAAGGTTATTCTTTCCACTTGGCACTTCCTTCAGCAGATATAGGAGCTATGTAGGCCACCTTATGGATCTGTCAGCAGTGACAAGCAGTGTGCATCTACTGAAGGTTTGTCTGCTGGCTGTTCTGATGTGTGTGCTTACCTGTTCCTTGGAGACATTCTACTTCAGTGGAAAATTGAATTTTGTTATTTGGGTTGTCCAGTGTATTAGCAAATATTTGTCTCAAGTTGAAATCAGCAATGAAATACTTTCTCCCTTGAAACTAAAGCTTTGGATTGTATCAGTAGTTGGTTACTAAAGGGAAAGCCTCTCTTACTTAGGCATCTTTCCAATATGCTGTCAGTCTACCATTATTTGGCTTTCTTCTTTTTGGAGAAGTGTGACCATATGCTAGTGATAAAGAAAGTTTAATTGCCACTTCGTGCTTCAGCACTCTTGTAGTTACCAAGTGATTATGAATCTTGCATTTTTAGTCCATAATAACCACACAAGCTAAAACTCTGAGTTACTTCAGAGTCTCAGAATTTACATAATCTTTTTATAAGTTTTAGTGGCATTATTATGATGATTGTTTACGGCTTTGATCAACATTTGCCTTTGTCCAACAATCCTGTTATCCTGGTAGGGTGATTTTGAAGCATGCTCTTGGGGCACTGCATGGTGATGAATGAACCTATGAGAGCTGAGGTTTATTTCATTCATGCCCTTACTTGCATTTCATTCATCCCTAAGTTATTGAAGCACCTATGTTGTTGAGGCAAGTTTTTTCAAATATGGAGAAAAAAGGCCTATGGCCTTGAAAAGTCACAAATAAGAAGAAGTGCACGCTGTTTCTCTGCTGTGCTCCACTGAGCCAGTACAAACAGCCTCAGATATTTCTAACACAGAGAATTGTCCCTGTATGCTTTCCCATGCAAATGGAAGGTAAAAACACATTGCAAAGGGTCAGCCACTCTAAAAATGTCTAATCTGCATCAGTTTTATAAGACAATGTGAAAGAGGAGCCTACCAGAGCAATAACTTTGAGCATTAGATCAGTGAATCATATCACAGAATCACAGAATGGTTCCAATTCCCCTGACATGAACAGGGAAACCTTCCGCTAAACAAGGCCCATCCAGCCTGATCTTGAACACTTCCAGGGATAGAGCACCCACAACTTCTCTGGGCAACCTGTTTCAGGGTCTCATCACCCTCACAGGAAAGAATTTCTTTCTAATATCTAATCTAAATCCACTTTCTTTCAGTTTAAAGCTGAAACTCTCCTCGGCTGCATCAAAAGAAGTGTGACCACCTGGTCTCTCTCTGCCTTTGTGAGACCCCACCCAGAGTACTGTGTCCAGCTCTGGGGCCCCCAGCACAAGAAAGACATGGACTTGCTGGGGCGAGTCCAGAGGACAACCAGAAAGATGATCAGAGGGCTGGAGCACTTCTCCTGTGAAGACAGGCTGAGAGTTGGGGTTGTTCAGCCTGGAGAAGAGAAAGCTCCAGGGAGACCTCGTTGTGTTTCAATATACAAAGAGGGCTTATAAGAATGAGGTGGACGAACCTTTTAGCAGGGCCTAACATTAATGTTAAAGAAATAGTTAATGGTTTCAAACTAAAAGAGGATAGATTCATACTAGATATAAGGAGAACATGTTTTACAATGAGGGTTCTGAAACACTGATACAGGGTGCCCAGAGAGGCAGTAGCCCCATCTATGGAAATATTCAAGGCCAGGTTGGTCTGGGTTCTGAGCAACCCAGTTGCAGTTCTGAGCAACTTAGTTGAAGATGATCTTGCTCATTGCAGCGAGAGTTGGGTGAGATGACCCTTAAAGGGCTCATCCAAACCAAACCCTTCTATAATTCTATGAGTCTATGAACCCCCCCTGAAAAGCTGTCTTGCAGTTTTGAGTTGGTTGATGCTTATGCTATATAGCTTGTGAGAACTGCTCTTTATCCTGCCATCTGTCACATACATGGGATTTATCCATTGGTGAATGTCATAGTTGCATGAATTATTGGAATACCTCTGCAACAGGCAGCTCTTCCATGGGGACAAGGAAATGCATGAGAGGAACTGGTGCCATTGCCAAGATCCCTGTCCTGCCAGCAGAGGCTGGCATTCCATTGTAGTTTCCTCTTGCCCTACGAGTCTAGCTGTGATCTGCTGACACTTTCCTGTCTGCCATCCAGCATAAATGGAGAAATTTGTATCCTCAGAGAAAGAGAATTGTACACGTATTTTCCCTGCAGCAGAAGGGGCAGGTTATGCTTATGAGCACCAAATAGGTGGAGTTTTTTTCTACATAAGATCCAAAGCTAAGTATTTTGTGGTAGACACTGTGTTAGCCCCATGCACCAGTCTGCTACAGATAATTGTTTCCAGTGAAGACCTGGTTCCAGCGTCTGTGTTTTGTGGCGAGAAAGAAGCATGCAGCCTCTATGTGGCTGTTATAATTCACAGATGTTTGCTGGTGGGTAGTGTTGAAAAGAGAGTGACTCTATATAACAGGATTGCACAGAAAAATATTCACACTGAAGTTCCCTCTGTCTGGAAAGTTCAGCCCTGCAGCAGTTGTAAAAAACTCTAGTCTGCACAGTCTCACCACTCAGCCTGCTGTCCTCAGTGGACACAAACAAAATCCATGCCCAAGCCAAAACCTGTAGGAATATTGTCAACCTGCCTTTGAACACACCCTGAGGAACACAGAGTAAGTTTAATAGTGAAGTATACAGACACAAAAAATTAATATCAACATGGGTTCCACAGAGGAGTCGAGAGAGGCCTTTGGAAATTCTATGACAAGAGTATGACCATATTAAAACATATGAAACCATCTCTCAGCATCTTAATCTGCTGAACTTTAAGAATTCCATCTACAGATTCGCATGCAAAATTAAGAGCAAGTGATAGAAATCACCCCTCCAATCATAGTGTATCATATTTCATCATGAATAAAGAGGACACTCACAATCAATCTCTCATTGTATACAGGAAGCCTTATGAGATAGTGCAGTTAGTAAAAGAATAATCCTTCAAAAGTATGAGGAAACCCAGGTATTCTTTTGATGGATAAGGATAGTCATTTGTGGCTCATTTTTATATGGTCTTTTTATTGCAACAGCAACATTAAGACCTACAGAACACTGCAAAATTTACAAAGTTAATATTTGTCCAAAGTTGTTCCTGAAATTGCAGTTGCATAATTCAGATGTTGGTATACTTGGTTTTTATTGCCAGCTTCTCACTATGAGGTGAATGTGAAATGAGCTTCTCAGGTACAGCATAAAATGAAATACTGTTAGTCCGCATCTCTCTTCTATAATTTGTAATACTGGGGTTCACTTTCACTTGGTTGTACTGACATTCCAAAATTTGACTGTTAATAAGACTGGCCTGTTAAATTCTACTTACAAGCATAGACTCATAGAAAAAAAAAATTGAAAAAAATCAAAATAATACGAAAATATATTGTAAGTGATTTAGTATGTCATCTAGTCCAACTTCCTGCTCAAACAAAGGCTAGTTTCAAAGTTTAGATATTGTTGTTCAGGGCTTTGTCCATCTGAATTTTTAAAATCTTCAGGAATGGAAACCTATTCAAGGGCTCAATGATGTTCCCTGAGCAGAAAGGTTTTTTCTTAGCAAGATCATGCTTACTTTGCCCTAACTTGTGTCATTTTCCAGTGCACCTCTGAGATGAGTACGTTTTCATCTTCTCTTTAGCGTCCCACTATATTGTAGGAAATAGCAATTGAACTTTCCCAGAGTTTCCTCTTCTCTGTCAGCTTCCCCTCTCACATTGTGGTCCCTGTCCCTTGAGCACTTTATTGTCCTCAACTTCATTTCCTCCTACTCCTGAGTCATAGGTCTTAACAATCCATAAAAATGCTGGTCCTGAAGACTCACAACTTGCAAAAAAATCTCTTTTGATGTCAAATAAGCTTCTTTTAAATGACTTTTTTTGCTGTTTTGTATTCTGATGCCATCTATTCTCTTGATGTTATGTATGAGACACCTTCTTTCTCTGCTCTGTTATTGCATGAGGAGTTGAACACAGGAAAGCTATGAGCTGTAATGTACAGCACACTGGGGAGAAACAGAGCTAAATGACTCTTTTGAACTGATAGAAATTGCTTTACTTTAATTCCTTTAAATACTTGTGAACAACTTTGGTCTTTCTTCAGAATACCTGAGGACTGTGCCATTGTTATGTAAATCTTAGTCTAGTTCTTATATTCTTTATTTAGCTGAATAATCCCATTTCAGTTGCATGTCTCTGCTTATGATGTTTTTTTGAACAGCTGGGTTGGACAGACAGTGCTCAAAGGTACACCTGTCTGATAATATCAAGCAAGGAGTTTTTGTCCACAAAGGGAACCTCGTGTGGCATTTTCATTGCATGGGACATATATTTTATTTATTGTTATCCAGAAAATATTTTTAGAACTATTCTGAACCTTTCCTTTTGTACACTTTTTCTCCCCAGATATTTTTCTTCTGTTTCCTTCTGAATTCCTGCTGGGTCCTGTAAAATTAATCCAGCCATGATTTCATTTCCTCAGGAAAAGAGGGCCACTGTGAACAGTTTATCAGTCTGCTAGTTGCCCTTACGAATCTCAAAGAAACTGACATTGCAGACTGAGAGCTACAGTCCCTTGGCATCATAAATGTGTCCTGTCTTACAGTGAGATATGTGACATGCAGAACAAAAGGCAGAAGTGGAAGCAGTTTAAATTGTTTCCTGGTCTTGAACCCTTGTCTGGATCTAGCTGAGACACCGTTACTTGAGAAATCTGTTTGATTTCTCACGTGACAAGGAGTGAAAAATAATTTTTTTACACATTTATGTTAAATTTTTCCCAGGAGATGCAAAAGGAAAGATTTTTACCTCCAGTTGCAAGTAAGAGTGAAGATGCCTGCTTTACCAGCTGTTCTACTTAAATAACAATTATCCAAATAATGAGCTCTTCCTTTAACCTTTATTTTAGGGTACAGAAAATGATTTGTATATAAACTATGGTGATGATCTTCCAGCTCTCTTTTTATGGCCTTCTGATTATTCCTGCACCATTAGGAGGAAAACAGTCTCAGATTCTTCCTTATCTATTTTAAGCTTCAGCTTTTCAGTGACTGCTTTTTTCTTGAGGGAGAGCAATGGCTTGATGAGCTTTCATCCCTGTAATAGACACATTTCTCACTGGTTCTATTATAAATTTTGTCATTTCCCATCTATTATTTTGCTTTCACGCATTCAGTTGACACACTCCCCTACAGGGATAAGGTTACAATCATAAACGTTCAGGTTTATCAAGTAACTTTCTATTTTCTGTTGGTTTTTTTCTCTTTGTGCATATGCCTGTAAAACAGTGAATACAGGGCTGTGTGCACTCTGTGCTGTGGGCTGAGTATTGTTGAGCAGTACAAGACTGAGGAATTACTCCTCTCAGTTGCAACAGCAGCTATGAAGTCTTTAAAGAAATCTGTTTGGCTAAATATGTTGTCATTTTACCCATGTTGTGCACATTTTGCAGATCTTCGCATGGTTATGTAAAGTCATGCTTGCCTCTCATCTGTTTCTAAATGAGAGGAAGGTCCCTCCTCTCATAGTATTTTGGTTTCTCTGAAATGTGCATATACTTTGCCCATAGTTCACACTCTGTATCTACTCAGAATCGGGCAATTTCTTCAGGGTGGCGCACTCTATTAACCGTGTCCTGACTTAACTCTGGGTTGGCTCTTTTTGACCCACTTATAGTCATAACCTAGCCCCTGTTATGGACTTATTTGCCACAGACAAAACCACAATTTGCTGTTCAGTCTTTTATTATTTATGGGGATTAAATTTTTTCTTCTTAAAAAATCCAAACAAACTTTCATTTTTACGTGGGCTCAACAAATGACTGTGTTTGGTGGATGTAGATTAGCAAAAGTTAAAATCACCATAGAACGGTCACTCACAGAAAGCCAGTAAGCCAGACATCTATGACCCTGATACTACCCTGTGAATTGCTGAGCAACTCCACTTTTCTTGCAGATGTCCTCTGATATTTCAGCTAGATGTTTTACCAAGTTCTAGACAAATTCCATTCATCTATGTATTGCTAAACACCGAATGCCCCATCTGAATTCAGAGCTGGCTGAATAGTTGATGCAAAGAAAAATTATCCTGTGAAATCTACTTATCCTGATTGTGACTGCAATATCCCACCCATGATGCAGTTCTTAAAAATCTAGTTTGGTTTTAGAGGGTGAGAACCGGACCTAAAACAGCACGGGATATCCAAATCGCAAAATTCCCAGAGATTTCAAGGTATGTGTTTTTAGAAGGAAGGGAGAGTTTTCCGTCCATTCACCCATGTCACTAATAGTGTTAAAGCTTTTCTCACTTGTACAAAGCTGTCATTACAGTGACAGTAATAAAAGGTGCAGTATTGCCTCCTCCAGCCATTAAGTCGTTTTACCACATCACCTGAATATTGTAAAACAGTCTTAGTGTGAACAGGTCTGACCCTTGGAAAGCAACACACATAAAAAAGCAAAATATTTGCAATCACAGCTGGCTTGCAGGCCCAGAAAGATAATTCTGTCCTGCAAGATGTACAATACACACCAGGCAAATGTTCAATAAGCACACAATTTCTTAGCAAATAAATGGTATTCAATCCCCTCTGTGAGCTTCATAAATATTTTATTTACAGGGCAAGGAGCTGACACACCAACATGTACATAAAACATTTGTCAGACATCTCCAGAGATTCTGAGTAGCACTCTTCAGCAAAGGAGCAGCCTGGGCCAAGCTATCAATATTATTAGCGCCATAATCCAGACTGGACTGATGACGCTGTTTATATAATTCTAAATGATTTTTTTATTGGTGTATGTGAGCCTTAATTTTGTTCATTGTGCTTTCATGTGTTTAAAACTTGTATTTGTTTTTCCACCTGACATTGTTATACTGCTGCAAATTAGATTAGCTGTACAAGAAGGTAGCTTACTCTTCTTCCTACATGCATTTTCTCCTTGCAAGACAATTCTAGAAAGAAAATTTTTTGAAGTGGCTTAGAAAGTGCCTGACAAAGCAGCTTTCAGTGGAACAGAATGGTGTGTCTACAGGCTGCAGTCACAATCTGGTAATTTTTGAATCATGTGAGTTATAAAGAAAACATAAAATACACAAAGTCACTGCTAACTTTAATTTTTCTTCTTAAACTTTCTGGTACAGAGTTACAAACAGTAATTTTGCAAAGTTGCTCTGTCCTGTTTCAAACAACACTTCTTAAAATCTGTGATGTACATCTGTCTACATATATGTCTACATATACACACAATCTAAGTCATTTGTCACTCTCCACTTTAAAGAGTAGATGAGTATGTCAGGTCAAAAAGAAATATGTAGTGTTAACCTTAGATATTTGGAATACACTGCATTTCTTAAATGGTGTGAAAAGCTCAAAGAACTTGTATTTTGCACAATACGTCACAAGCTTTCATGAACAGATCCATCTCGGACAGAGTGGAACCAAAAGAATTTCCTGCAAAACTTGTATCTTTACTAGGCTTCTTAAAGTAAAGGTATATTATTCTGTGAGCATTGTTCCTCTTTTTCTGGGCAACATGTAAAACAAAGTGACTTGCTGCTATAAGCATTGCAATGTGGGCAGGCTCACCAAGGTCCTCGAGCTAACTTCTGTGAGGAAACATATTTTGGACCATCTCTGTTTTGGGCTGGTCACGTCCAACTGTTATGTATGCAAAAGATTTATCTTGTGTTAATCTGATTGTTCAGAAGCAGGTATTGAGGAAACAGACCATAGAGCTATGTTGATTTCCATACAAGAGAGATACATAAAAGGTCTGGTCCAAGGTATGGAAAGGCTTCTCCAGCCAGGCAGCACAAGAGGGCATCGGTGAGGGCTTGTGAAGCCCACTTTTGGCCTGTATCTCCAGGTTTATAGGGAAAGGGTAGGGTGGGTGGGAAAGCCGTGCTGTCTTGCAAGAGAAAGCATCCAGTGTGTGAAGTGGGGTAGCACTGCCCTTGCTGCTGAGTGCTGCAACAGTCAGGAGATGTGATATTGCCCTGCTGAAAGTCAGCACAGATGGCAGTGGCTGTTTATGCACTTTACAGCAGCAGGGAAAAGCAGAAGGGAGGGCATCAGCAATGACAACTATTATGCAACTGGTAATTCAATGAACTGGCTCTTGGGACCCTTTTAGATTTCCATAGTGTAGTTCATGTAGTTTTAATTGAAGATATCCATATGTGAGGTTAGATTTGGGTAATAAGAGTTTGTATCAGGTTTTGATGTTCCTGTTTCTAGGGTGGAATGGGTAACTAAATTGAAACTCTACTTATCTATCACATAAAATACTACAACATATCTCAGGCCAGTTCCCGTTAAAAACAGGTTATTCTTTTTATGCTACATTTTATCTGCAAAGGTGCAATGATGAAAGCTCTTATGTCTTTGGCATAGTATCACACCACTGTGCAGCCTTAAGATAAAGTGCCATTTTAGTGGTAGTTCCATAGACATAGAAATTTTGTAACAAAGGTTTACCTGTATTCAGCCTGCTTGAGTTGGTTTTGGTAGAAAGACCAGAAAAATATAGTTGCTGCTGTTATGAAAAAATATCTTTTGGGCAAATTGCATAGCTGTGAATCTAGTCAGTTTTTTATATATTCTTGTACCTATGCACAGATCAAGAGACTTACCAAATAAATGTGATCTAGTTGGTTCTAAGGGATTCATTTGCAAGGATGGGTTTTAAAAATCCTGATGACAAATATTCATAAATGCATACTGCTTTGTCATGACCTTTCCATCTTTGAAATGGCCAGAGTGCAAAGATACTGCTGTCTGAGAAGATATATATCCTGTTCTTGGATGTACTAACAATTGACATCTTAGCACCAGGCTGAGATTCTGTGATTATGATCAACTAACCCCCATTTGTGTCTTTTTGTATTTGCATTACAATACTGGCTGTGATTATTTAATCATATGCTATATTATCCACATAAATCCTTGTATAGTACAGACCTTTTCTGGAAATGAATCAAAGATTATGGTTAAAAAGCTTGATGACTCCAAGTTCTACCTAATTTGCTGCAGACACTAAAAAGGAGTGGACAAGTAAAACTTTGAATATGGACTTGGCAATACTATTTATTTCCCATATTTTTTTCAGGAGATAATCAGGAGAAGAGTTTTGGGTAACATTATTATTATTATTATTATTATTATTATTATTATTATTATTATTATTATTACTATTATTATTTCCACCAGGCAAAAAGAAAAACAAAACAGAAAAGGTATTTCATATCATCTTATCAAATATATTTAAGTTTTTCTTCCCCATATAGGAGAATTTCAAAAGCAGAGAGCTATTTGAAATCAAGGGTTAAAGTGCTTATACTCGAAGGCTGCTTTACTTTCATGTGATGCAGTATACACTAATATTCTGTGAAGGTGCATTCTGTTTAATCTCCTCTTATGATCCTCTCTCTTAATCCCTTCCTACTCTCTTCACTCTAAGACTGTATTTTCTGCCAAATTTTCTATTCTCTGAAGGATGACCCAGACCCCGTAAGAGAACAGAATAAAGAAGAAGGATTTTTTTAATGGACAAAACATTAGATTGTCAAGGATTCTGTTCTTGTGGCTTCCATATTATTTCTATGTAATGGTAGGCCTGCTACCAAAAGTTTTCAAAGAAGATTGCTAATATTAAACTCTTCATCTTTTGGTTACCCAGCAATCCATACCTGTTGACATTTAGTAGTTCTGACCAGCTGTTTCTGTTATTGGGAACTTTCCTTTACATGTACAAAGTTACCTAAAATTCAAATTACTTCATTAAGTCAGTCTCAAGTCTCCTCTAACTGAGCATCCTCAGTTTATGACATCTTTGAGACTTCCAATTTTAAACTTTGACTGTCAGTACAAAACAAAAAGAATGTGTATCCTGTTCTGTGGGAAGAGAAATATATTTTAGAGGAATACTGTAGAAATGAATGTTGATAAAGAGGACATCCAAATCATCAAAAATTCTATATCTAAATCATAAGACCCCAAAATATTTCCCAGCTTTAGGTCTGGCAAAAAGTCTGAACCAACCCCACTGCTTCCATAAACCTTCACTGAGAGGAAAACCAGGCATTCGTCCTTAAAGAAAATATCCTGTACCCCAAGCAGATGCCCAGTTTGGTTAATCAGAAAGCTAGCACAGTGAGTCACAGGACACAATCTAGGCTTAGGCAGAAGGCAATGAACATTTGAATCCTGTGATGGGCTTTGCAGCCTTATCCTGGACTCCTAGAAGCAGGTGTCAGTGCAAGTGTTATTTTCCTGAACGTTAGTGTGCTGGAAAGGTTTGTTTTTGTGCAAATGAATGAGAACTCCTCCAAGCATATCTGGGAGGACTCTTGAGGACTTAAAACGTAATGACCTCAGAGGCTGGGAACCCGAAGGGACTGAGATGTGTGAGGAGTGTTGCCACTCCTGCCTCACCAGGATGGAGGTACCTCCATCACGGAACACCCAAGGCTTATGGAGCTAGTTGGTGGCACCAAGACTGCTCATAAAACCTCACTGTGTCTGTCAGGGTGTTTGTTGACCACTTGTGTGACCTGGGTGCCTTTGTGCTACATAGTGGGGGGATTTATTTCAACTATAGGTGACAAAATGCTGAAATCAGTATTGGAGACAGCACTGTACTCATTCATGCTTGTTATTCTGTGTGTGAGAAACGGGTGTGTTCTTCAAGTGTAAGGTCCAGCCGGCTTGTTTGTAACGCTTACATTACTTGTACTATGTTGACCTGAAGAAGGGCAAATGCATAATATTTTCTTACCTTGTTTTAATATTCAGATTGAAGATTACTCTTTGAGACCATTAGAGGAAGGACCAGAAAGAAATCACTACTGTTCTGTATCTGCAAGGTGGACAGAAAGCAGTGAATGGAGCTATAAAATAAATAAACAAGGAAGAAGGAAACTGGACTGGTAGTTATTTAATGAGAGCCCCCTGACTTTTCTCTTTCCTTTATGTAGTTAGTCCCAGTTGCAGCAAGACAAAGTGTTTTGGATGCCTGTAATTACTATTATGTATTTTTCTCTATAAGATGTTAAACTATGTGTCATTTGATCTTTGTTGTCTCTTGTTAAGGACAATATTTATTTGAATAAGTGTGTAAAGATATAATTTCTGACATTTTATGGCCATCAAATCAAAATAAAAAATAGTAGCTCAGGGAGTTGTTGTTAAATTCAACACAGATTGAAATTTCAGATTTTCATCAATAAAGAAAACAGGGAATTGGCACAGAAAATTTTTGTTAAGATTATGTATTATGATAGCTTCTCTCCAAAAACGGCATAGACAAACAAAATTTACTGTATTACTTGAAAAAGAAATTACTTTGATCTTTCCTTCTATTGCTAAATACATGTTAGTAAATTGACTCTATAAACATCACAGATGTGCTGCTGGTTCTGGGATTTGATGTTTGCTTCATACGTTGATATGTGGACATACAGATACATACATATGTGAAACTAAGAAGTAGTGGCACTACATCACTTGTAGCTAACTGTGACTGTGTCTTACAGCTAGAATTTTGAATCTCAGATATAAACAAAGTGGTTTTTTCTGGACACCTTCTTGCTTGTGAGATGGAGCAATCAAAAGAGTAGAGAGGAAAGAAAGAGTAGAGATTATATCTAGGGGGTTCCTCTTTTGCAATCTAATATCTTGTTCTTTCATGTGTTCTCCTCTCTCTTCAGATTTTTTAACCATTAGCCACTAGCTGCAACTGATACATAACAAGTCTCTAGACAGTGCACAGTCCTGGAGACTACGGTGTTTGGATATTCTGAAGGTGCAGTTTTCATTTCTGCATTCTGAGCTCAGTGACAGATGTCAGGTGTCTAATCAGTCAAGGCTCATATTTCTTATGCTCTCCTTCTTTCCCAGTGTCAGCCACTCATACTGATCATTGTTTTGATGTGAGAACTCTTTGAGCCCAGTGTGATAAAGTCAGGCAGCAGGAAAAACAGCACTCTAATTGATTTTGATATAAATATATTTTAGTCCTACTGTTTTGATTCCTTATTTTTGCCACTCAAAATCCTCAGAGAGGAGCATAAATAAAAACTATTAGAAGCTTTCTATTTTAAATTCCACATGTACTAATGTTATAACTTATTGAATAGCTAAGTGGATCTTATAATGAGGATATTGTATGCAAGGTCACTAGCACCATTCTTCTGGTGTCTTTTCTTACATTTAAGTAACAGTAATGTGTTGTACTTAATGGATCATCACATGTTAATCTTGCCTTGAATCTACCTGCTGAATCAACATTGGGGCCAAAGATACCTGCATGCTCAGTGGTGGTGTAAGTGCCTGTGGTATGCATAAAAGCAAGTAATTTTGTGAAAACTTATGCAGTTATGGCCTCTTGATCATCTGTGCAGGTTTTTCTGAGTGTTGTAACAAAAAGTCCTTAAATTTCTTCTGGATTATGCTACAGATGCCAAAGTATTATTTTGGATCTCACTGCATAATCAGAGAAGATTGCCAAAACCAAATCAAGTTAGAGTGGCATGTGAAGGCAAGAAAATCTTACCATCATCTTGCATACACTTTTCATGAAACGTGGCATATGGTACTTACCAGAGCTTATAACATTTGTGTGAGCAAAATATTTAGTTTCTAATGAAAATATCAGGTGATATACACTCTGCAATATTAGTAAAGTGTTCTAAATGGTAATATCCTTATAGCTAATGATAATTTATTTTTAGTCTCTATTTTTCTCAATTTATCTTCCTTCATGATAGCTTATGTTATCTTTTGTTTTCCCCCTTAGCATAAGCATTTTAATTTACAAAAATATGTGATAATATGTGCAAACTGTTACCAGGTTGAACCTTAAATCTATAAATAAGCCAAAGAGTTTTCACTAACTACTCATCGTAAAAACTAAAATGATCCATTTTGTTAATTTTCAAATTGTCCCAGGCTGGATCTATGGGCCGAATCCAACAATATGGGGTTGAATAAGACCAAGAGCCAGACCATGCACTTTGGCCAAAACAGCGCCATGCAGCACTACAGGTTGGGGAGAGAGTGGCTGGACAGCAGCCAGGCAGAAAGGGGCCTGGCGGTACTCATTGATGGCAGACTGAACATGAGCCAGCAGAGCGCCCAGGTGGCCAAGAAGGGCAATGGCATCCTGGCCTGTATTGGGAATAGTGTGGCCAGGACCAGGGAAGTCATT
Source organism: Gymnorhina tibicen (assembly GCA_013399875.1). Taxonomy (NCBI): domain Eukaryota; kingdom Metazoa; phylum Chordata; class Aves; order Passeriformes; family Artamidae; genus Gymnorhina; species Gymnorhina tibicen. The sequence continues at coordinate 2,151,096 of VXAZ01000256.1, forward strand.
CTTCCCCTGGACTTGGCACTGGTGAGGCTGCACCTTGAGTACTGTGTCAAGTTCTGGGCCCCTCAGTATAGGAAGGATGTTGAGAAGGATGTTGGAGTGTGTCCAAAGAAGGGCAAGAAGGCTGGTGAAGGGTCTGGAGAGTAAGTCATATTAGGAGCAGCTAGGGGAGCTGGGGTTGTTTAGCCTGGAGAGGAGGAACCTCAGGGGAGACCTTACTGCTCCCTACAACTGCCTGAAAGGAGGTTGTAGCTGACTGAGAATTGGTCTCTTCACCCAGGCAACCAGCAAGAGGATGAGATGGCATAGTCTTAAGCTGTGACAAGGGAGGTTTAGGAAGAAGTTCTTCACAGAAAGGGTGATTGGGAACTGCCCAGGGAGGTGCTGGAGTCACTGTGCCTGGAGGAGTTTAAGAAATGACTGGATGTGGCGCTTAGTGCCGTGGTCTGGTTGACAAGGTAGTGTTAGGTCATAGATTGGACTCTATGATCTCAAAAGTCTTTTCCAACCTAAATGATTCTGCGATTCCATAAGTTGTAATCTTTTTGCTCAGAGTTACTGTTTTATACTGATATGGTCAGTATAATGGTCTGAGGTTTACTTTGTTGATAATCTAGGATAGACATCTCACAAAAGCGTACCATTAACTTTCTTGCAGTATTATTCTCAAGAGGGTTAGCTTCAAAATATTTAAAACTTGCTGTCTTGCTGTTACTAGTAGCAGAGATACTACGAGTAAATACTTTAAATGTACCTACTTGTATATATTCCACTCAGCCCCTAAATTTCTGGCTGAGCAAATAAATCCTCCCTTAATAAAAAAAATAAAATTGCCAAATGATGTGGCAAAAAAAAAGAGAAATTCAGAAATGTCAGGTGTTTAGAAGCAGAGGAGGTGGACTGCTATTTAAAAGTCGTACTCAGGACTGGATGGTAAATTAAATGAAAGCATATTGCATCCCAAGAGAGACTGCTGACTCTGATTTAATGCTAAGCCTTAATCCACTCATATCAGTCTGACCTTGATCAAGATTTTTGAGGTGGGCGAGAGGGACAGGGGCTAGGAAAAAAAAGAGATTTTACAGGATAATGCAATGGGTAAAGAATAAAAAGGCAGTACTTGTCAGTGCTGCATTCTGTAACACGCTCACGTTCTTCTGGACTCTGAATCCTTTGCTGCAAAAAAATATGAAACACGGTAAACCTCTGCATTTAGCCATCTCATTTGCATGCAATGTAAGTTTGAAGCAAGTAAAACAAACGGATCTTAGCAGTCATAGCCTTTGAGGGTAGTTTTCATGCTGAAAGCTCCCCTTGCTTTAGAGAAGAAAAATGTCTTAGAAAGAAGAAAACTTTTTTCCTTTAAGGGAGAGACTTCCTTAACTGAGCAACAGATATTAGAATAGTCAACTGCAAGAACTAAGTATCATGAATCTAATGTTCTGTTTCCTGTAAATTCAAGCATGTGTCATTCATTTTGTATCAAGGTTAATTCACAAATAATTATCTTTCCATTTGTTCAGACAGGTCAGCTCCATGGCTGTTAGCTCACAGCTGTCATTCACCATCTGAAGAATGTTTTTCTCACTATTCCAGACCATTTTTGTATTGACCTTTAAGGCAACAAAATAATTAAGCACACCAGTGTTGTTCTGTAAGTTTGAATTCACTACATTAACAAGCAAACAGTATTACAAGGCCACCAACCCATCTATTAGGTCTGGCCATGCCCTTTTGGAATCAATAGAAAAATCACAATAGTCTCCACAGCTTGTGCTCAGACACTGGGAATTGCTTTTATTTGCAGAATCGCAAAGTAGCACAGGTTGAAAGGGACCTATGGAGATCATCTATCCTACTGTCCCTGCTCAGAACACAGGATGCCCAGAATCATGTTCAATTGGGTTTTGACTGTCTCCAAGGATGGAGAATTCACTGCATCCCTGGATAACCCATTCTGTTTTTCAACCATGCTCACAATCAAAAAGGTTTTCTTGTGCTCAGATTTAATTTTCTGTCTTTTGATTTGTGCCCATTGCCTCTTTTTGGATGAAAAGCTGGACTTGACCCAGCAATGTACACTTACATCTCAAAAATTCACCTGTATCCTGGGCTACAGCAAAAAGAAGAATGTCCAGTAGGTTGAGGAAGGAGATTTTCTTGCACTACTCCACTTTTGTGAGACCCTGCCTGGAGGACTGCATCCAGTTCTGGGGTCCCCAGCACAGGAAGACATGGATCTGTTGGAATGGGTCCAGAGAAAAACCACAAAAATGATCAGAGGGATGGAACACCCCTTCTATATAGAAAGTTTGAGAGATCTGGAGATGTTCAGATTAGATATAAGGAAAAAAAAATTACTATGAGGGTGGTAAAAGCATGGAATAGATTTTCGAGAGAAGTTGTAGATGCCCTATCCCTGTAAACACTCAAGGTGAGGTTGGATAGGACGCTGAGGAACCTTATCTAGTTGAAGATGTTCCTGTTCATTGCAGGAGTGCTGGACTAGATCACCCTTCATTGGTCCCTTTCAAGGGACCTTACAATGCAAACTGTTCTATGATTCTATGATGTTATTATTAATTCTATGATTCTCTTTTACTGGTCACCACTGAGGAAAGTTCAGCTCTGTCTTCTATACACCCATGATCTTTCCTTGGATAAGATCCCCCTAAACGTTCCCTTTTCCAGGCTAAGCAGTTCCATTTCTTAACCTCTCCCCCTATGAGAGGTGGTACAGTCTCAAACATCCTTCTGGCCCAGTGCTGGGCTCACTCACTCACTCCAGTATGTCCATGTCTTTTGTAGTGGCTAGCCCAGAAAGGGACCCAGCATCCAGTCAGTGCCTCACTACTACTAAATAGAGGAGAGGGGGCTTTGCCAGGAGGGTACACTGCTCTGTCATGGTTGCCTTGTTAACCGTCAGGACCTCATGGTCTTTTCTGCCATAATCAACAATCAATTTTGGCAACAGTTTTTAGAAAGAGTCATTTGGAAGTAGGAAAATATAAGATGCTATGAATATACTGGTTAACAACACATTTTCTCCAGTTCAAAATATAAAATAGACTAGAACTAGGAAATTAACAAAATGTTTAATGGTTAGCTTAGCCTGTTATTTCAGCGTAAATACAAATTGCTTGGTATCTGTTTCAGAACTTGTGTCTACTTATTCTGATTCATGAATCTATTTCCAACCTGTAATTTAGTTTGATAGAAATTTACTTGGGAGAAATTATACAACCAAAAGCACGTTTTCATAAATAAAAGACAAGATACGTAATTGGTTTAAAACTATGTAGATTTAAACCACTGCTTGTTAAGCTCAGACAATATAGATTGCTGCTTGTTAAGAGAGGGAGGGAATGCCTTTGTGGCTCCTCTACCTGATTAAGTTTCATAACATAATCAGGAAAGCTCTTCCACTGGAAATGAAAGTTACTTTTTGAACTTAATTACATGTCAATACTAAGTGACACAAATTAATTGCTAACAATCTGTAATGACTTTTAACAGAAATCCTAACCCCTTGTAATTTGCTAAAAAGTTAATTTGATTCCTTAATTGAATTCTAATTCACTTCTTTGATATACAGCTAATAATTGTATTGCATATGACCTAATGTTTTTTCTAAAATAAATTTATTTTTAATTTACCCAAATGCCTTTTTTCCTGTAAATATTTAAAAGATTTCTTTGGTGTACCTGGCAGACAGCTATGGTTATTGACTCTGGCTTTTGCCTTAGTAGCACAGAAAGTGATGGGTTCACTTCTGTGGACATTCAAAATTCATCACATATGAAATTGCCCTGGGGACCCTTTTGACCAGATCAGTATATTGTGATACCAGGAAGTCTTGAAGGAGGTATAAGATTCAAGGTGTGCATGTGGTTCACTGGGTTTTCTGGCAAGCTTTTTATGACTGCAATATTTTCTATTGGCTCTGTTAGAGCACAGCCCTGTGCGTTGAGGCTACAGAATAAGTTACTGAAGAAGAGGAGTAAAAACAATGAAAAAGAGGAAGAGCAGCTATAAAAAGTATCAATCTAATATACTCCAGACCTGTCTACAATAATTTTGAATTCTGGCTTTGATATCATCATAACTGAGGCCTTAGCAAGCAAGGACAGAAAAATATGTTCTCAAAACTTTCTTAGGCTGTGGACTGAGAACTTCCTAAACAGATAAAAGCAAGGAAGAAATTCCCACAAGCCTTCCTCTGTTAACAACAGTCCACCTGTATAAAGGAGAGGGAGAACCATTTCAATGGGGCTGGTGCAAAAAGGTTCTTATGATTTCAGGAAGAAAGGTCCATTTTGTTCTAGGTTTTCTGAAAATTATAAATGCTTTTACTTAAAAATTAAATAGACTTGGGTTTTCTAGTTCATTTAGCTCAGTTGCTTAGAGCATGATACTAATGCCAGAGTCATGGGTTCAATACCTGTGCAGGCATTTCACTGAAGTGTTGGACTGGATGATCCTTGTGGATCCCTTGCAACTCAAAATATTCTTTGATTCTGTAATTTATTAGCCAGACTCTTTACGTATTTCTCTATTTTCTTCAGGCTCTGATTTTCTTCTCAAACTAAGTGAGACCTGACTTCTGGCTATATTGCAGTGAACTCCTTGTTTCCTTTATTTGGCACAGTCAGTAAAACCTTTCTAATATTTAAAACCACTCAGAATTCACAAGGACGTATCTAAGCAGAGACAGTGTTTGAGGGATAGCTAAATTTTAAAACTGTCGTGGTTTGACACCGGTTTAAACATGAAACATGCAAAATCCCATTATATGCATAAGGGGAATATGGATTTATTGAGGGAAATGTAAAGAAACTTCGAGGCAAAACAAGGTTCACACTTAAACAGCTGCAATATACAGAAAATGCACTGACATTAGTAACAGAATGTAAATGTACTGACAATATTATTAACAGAATGACAAGTGGGGAAAAAAAAAAAGAAGTTATAAGAAATCAAAGCAAACCTTTAAACACCTTTCTTTCCCAATGCCTCCTCCTTTACTACAAACCTTTCACAAGTGAAAACAAAACAAGAACATGGCATTTGGGTCAGAGTTGCCCTTTTTTAAGAGTCATTTTACGCTGAAGGAAAAGAGGTTCTTCTACTGTGCCACAGAATTTTCACAAACCAACAGTCCCGCCTGGAGAAAATCTGTTGAAGTTAAAAAGTGTCTCTCCCATGAATCTTTCGCAGTCTTCCCACACTGCCAAGTCACGGGCCACAGGAGAAAATGGGGTTTTAGTCTTTTAAGGATGAGTTATCTCAGCCTGAAAGCAAAGGTTCTCTGCTTCAAATCTCTAACAGCTTCTCACAACTTCTGTGTGGCCTGGCGTGGGCCTTTCTTTAAAGTCACAGGCTGCACAAGAACTTCCCATCCCCCCAAGTTTCTCCAAATGGATTAAAGTCCTTTCTACGGCTTTGCAAGAAGCATTTTTAAGCTCCGCGCCAAAAGCGCGACCGCCCTCTTTTCCCGTCGCCGTCGAGCTGCCATCCCACATGGTCTCACCCTTCCCCTCTGTTTCTGACCTCGGGGTCGCCATGTTCAGCTTCGTCCTGTGGGACTTTACTTTCTCTTCTTTCCTCGCTGACTTGAAAGGAAGGGTGTCTTTGTCAGCTGCAGTGTGTGGTATTTCTTTGATTTTGGCAATAGCCGTGCTGGACGCAGGGATGCCCCGCCGGCTCCGTGTGAGGCCCCAGCGGCTTCAGCTCATCTCGGCCCCGCGGTCTCGGCCACACGCTGCCTGCGGAGCCGGGCCAGCGCTCCCTGGGGAAGGACGGGGCCCGGGGCCCGGGGCCCTCCGCCTCCGGCCACCCCTCGGCCCTTGGGGCCAGAAACAAAGACAAATCTCCCGCTCTTGCGCAGGCTTCTTACACGCAAAATTGCAAAAGCGTAATTGGCTCGGGAACCTGTCAATCAACTCATATCCAACCCATTACAAAAACCCACTCTAATCTGTGCAATTTCATATAATTTTTTTGGGATTATTTTCTCTGGTAAAATCCCACCAACAAGGTAGTCTTAACATTTAGTCCTTGAATTCTTCATTTTAGTAGCTACTGTTTCATTTTACAAAACACTGCTTCATAGATTCTCATATAACCTCCCTTCATTAGTAATGCATCAAGATTTTCCTATCACAGGAGCAGGCTCTGCACAAACTCAGCATACAATGCAGAGTTTGTGTTTTATTGTAGATGTGAACAAGACCCTGTGGACCCTGAAAGGCTTTAGCTGTAAAAGTGAAACCATACCTTTTTTTTTTTTTTGTAGGATCAGTGCTTTCAAATTAATCAGGAGAAGAGCTCTTGTCATGGAATATATCTGGGCTGGGCCATCAGTCTGCGTTGGGAGAAAAGAAAGATGTTTGGTGGGAGTATTTTTTCCTGTTTGATAGAATTTATCATGTCTTCTTGTTATAAACGTAGTAGTAATAACATGGGAGTAGATTATGCAGTTTGGAAGGTTAGCACTGTTATAATGTTAAAGGGTAATTTTAGAATACCTTGGGGTGGGGTTCTAAAGTTGAAACAGTCGATAACATGTAATTGAGATATGGCATGTGATCCTGCATGATGTATGGGTGTAATACCTCCGGAAATTCAGTAGATGGCGACAGCATATGAAGAGTGTAATGAAGGAACCTTCTGGAAAGATTCAACAAGTACAGTGACATCATCCTGAATGTAGATTGGCTAACTGAAGGAGCCTATAAAATGGACTTTTGAAAGAATGATTGGTTAGGAATGCACCTTTGAAATGAACCAGTTTGGAGACCTCTTGAAGAGCCAGTAGGAAGGAGGATTGAAAAACAGACCAATCCTGACCAATCAAGGACTATAAGAACTCTCCCAATGCTATGCACAGGGTCCTCCCCTTGTGACCTTGCTGTCCTGGGAGCACCCAGTATCTCGCGAGCGCTGATCATACTCTACTTTGTTGCTGGGGTCTTGGGTTTACACTGGGTCCCCCTGTCTCCAGTTGTTTGTTAGTTTTTCTACCCATGTGTAATAAATCAATTAACCAGTTCAGGTGACTGACCTTGTTTTTATCATTCTCATTACAAAGTCAAATGGAAGTAAACTATTACTAAATTTAAGTGGTATTTTCTCATTTCTTATATTTTCTGATAAAATTTAATTCTTAAAAGACTATTTTAATTGTATGGCAAAAAATGAAAATGTTTACAAGGGCATTTGAATATTTAACAGGCTTTAACACTCAATTAATTTAACTGGATTTAACAGTTGATTAATTTAACACCAAATTAATATATTTAAATATTTGCAAGAGGGCCTAGGGTTTTTGTGGAATGCTGAATAAAGACCCTCTCCAAAAATAGTTTTGATTTTTTGAAGTGTGCAGACATCTGTAAAGAATGAACACAGTTAAAGCAGCTAGAAAAACTAGAGAAGTTAATAAGCGTACTTCAGCTCTTCAGGGGACAAAAGCTTTGGAGAGCAAGAAAACACTCAAAGTAAATAAAGGCCAAGTCTTAGGTAGATTCAACATGTCAGGGAAATGAAATGCTGAAGAGGTGATGCTGGAAGAGAAGGAAGAAAGAAGTTTCTGCTGGTGTATTTTGTGTAATGAAAATGAGAGAAGTTAAAAGACAAGGAAATGTGTGTGCATCTCCTTGAATCATTTCCCAGTGTGTCCTTGAAGGTGAGTTTCTTACAGTGAGTTTAACAGCCAAATGTAAAATTAATATAGGAACTGATGATAAATGTAATCTAACTGGGTCTGAAAAATCAAGGTCAGTTAACATACATTAACTTGTTTGAAAACAGTTTTGGAGGAAAACTTAACTTTGCAAAAGTTTTCTAGAAAATGATTAAACTAAGGATATTTATTACAAGGGTTCAACCAGGACTGCTGGTAAATGATGCAAAGTGTCTCAGTGAATGCTTCTGCCAGCTCCCTCAGAACCATAGGGTGAATGCCATCCCAACCGCATAGACTTCTGGATGTCTAAGTGGTGTAGCAGGTTGACAATCATTTCCCTTTCGAGTATTGGGGCTTCATTCTGCTCCACATCCCATCTTCCGCCCAGGGGCCTGAGTACTCAAAGAACAGCTGGTCTTACTATTAAAGACTGAGACAATGAAGGCATTAAGTATCTCTGCCTTTTCATTATCCTTTGTTGCTGTTTCCCCAAGAATCAAAAAAAGCATCGAGAATCTCCTTAGCCCTTCTTTTATTGCTAATGCATTTATAAAAATGGTTTAATTGTCTTTTGCAGCAGTAACCAGGTTAAGTTCAAGTTGGTCTTTGGTCTTTCTCATTTTTCCCCTGCATAACCTCCCAACATCCTAAGTTGCCTGCCCCTCCTTCCAAAGATCATAAGTTTCCTTTTTCCCTCTGAGATTCAGTCAAATCTTTCTGTTCAGCTGGGTCAGTTTTCTTCCCTGATGCCTCATCTTTTGGCACATGAGTACAGCCGTTCCTGCTCCTTCAGGATTTCCTTCTTGAAGAACATTCATCCTTCCTGGATACCTTAGGAGTCCTTAGCAGATAGTCTTGCTTTGCATGGGTGGTGGGAAAGGGCAATCAGTCCAGCTACTGGTTTTAGCAACTTCTGACTATTTACATTTTCCATATGAAAAATTGTAAGGTTTCAATATGTGGGACTGAGCAAAGGCCTGATTCTGAAGCCTCTGAGCAGGCCATACATTTGACTGAGAGGAAAGAGAAGAAAAAGCTGTGCTAAAATCCTTCCCAGGGCTCTACAAATGATGGACACAAATCAGGAGAGTCATCCTCTGAGAGTGTTTGAACTACTGAACTACTGGAGAATAGCGGGAAATATCACCAATTGTTACTTTTACCAAACCAAATCCGAACATATGACTCTCACTTGAAAGGACTGGGTGAAACTAAAGTAAAATTTGCAAACAGTTTGAGATGACAGAAGCCAAATTTCTGCTGAAATTTCCATTCTTTAAAATTCTTTGTCCAGCTTTAATGACAGCCAGCAGAGGTTAATTAAGTAACAATTGGCAGAAGAATTGCATATGCAATTTACAAAAATATTAAGTCTCACAACATTGCATAGTGTCACAAATCAAGATACGCAACATTTCAAATTACGGAAAAGTTTGTTGTTTTGGGTTTTTTTTTATATTTCAGTAAGCATGGTAGGTATTTTGCCAATCAAAATTTTGAAAGGCTAGGGTTGACAGATAGCTGGGTAGCTCAAAGAAAATGTTCACTTGGAGAGAAATAATACAGTTAAATCAGGTTTATATTGTTTGGATTAATTCAAATTTTGGGTTTTTTTTAACAAAAATTTGTGTAACTCCTGACACATCTTGCTTGCACTGGACAAAATTTTTTCCAGATTAAAAAGCTGCTGTTTTGCTTGCTGATGGTCTTTTGTTTCTCCCCAGAATTTCTCTACATTTATGAAGTGTCAAGTTAGCTAATTTTATTTAACAATTTGAATAGACTTTTTCCTCTTGACATTATTCCCACATTTCAGTTCCTAAAGAGGAAAATTATAGCAACTGCAGCACCTGAAAGGTGATTGCTTACACGTGGTGTTGTATGACCTTTTTTGAAGAAGAACATAGTAAGCCTATTATAGTGAAATAATTAAGTGTGTGGGCCTAAAACTCGGGAGAAATAAGTGCTGCCTTTGTTACAGTCATTCGGGGCTCCTAGGAAACAATTAGCAAGCAAGTAACAGATCCAAATAGAGAGGAGCAGCAGCTAGTAAGATAGCACAAATTTCTGAATTCATTTTGGAAATGAAAGAATTCCTACAATGGTTCACCACCTCATCTAAATCATTAGGATGTTTTTGATAAACACTTTGCAGGAGATGGAGACTCTTGAAATGGATGGTTTTCATACATAACTTAGCCAGCAGGTAGGAAGAAAGACAGAAAGTAGATTAATGCAAATAAAGACAGCCCGGTAGAGAGTTGTCACAGGTGAGGCAGACTGAACCACAATCTGTGGTGGACCTGGATGCTGGAGTTTGTTTAAGGACTGACAAGATGAGAGCCTTTACTATGCTGCTTGTTTCACACATTCTCTCACTCAGTCAGTGACTGATTCACCCTCTCCTCACAGTGCTGTGCTACCTCAGGTCCTGACTTCCCTTCCCCGCAGCGAGGTCACTGCTGCTCCAGGCACTCATGCAGAAAGATGAGTGTTCTACTGTTCTCAGGTACCAGACTTTGGCATCACAGGCCAAGCTCCCTGGCCATCCCTGCATTCATTTCCACACAACTCTGATCTCCAGGATCCAGGCTCCCCACCTCCAGGTCCTTTTCTTCAGCCAGGATTATCATCTGCTTTCCAGCTCCCTTTTCTTTCCTGAGACCACTTCTTTTTGGCACCAGCTCTTCTTTCTTGGTTCCCAAGTCTCCCATTCTCCCAGTCTAAATACCTTATTTGTGGAAGAACAACACATGATTATCCTTCTAATTGATGATTCTGCCTCATGTTTTCTTATTAGCTGGAGGATTCAGGATATGTCACTTTGTGCAGTCTGAGTGTAATCAAAATTTGCAACTAGCCACATAAGCTGCATTTACAAAGTCTTCTGCTTGAAAGTTGAAGAGTTTCAAAAACTCACTTTCAGACACTCACCCCAGCAGAAATACACCCAAGTAGATGCTGCCAATTAGCATTCAAAATTCAAGCTGTTTTTTTTCACATACAAATGAATATTTGGAAAGTTTGTTTTCTAGTTGTACCTTAAAGCACCTTGAACATTGTTATTACCTATCCCTGGTGCAGATTTTCATCTCTGGGCTCTACCTGGATGATGGGGAAGCTGAAAACATCGAGTATCTCAGGCTTGTTGGATACAAAATGAGAACAAATGCACAAAACCTTGAATACCACTACAAAATAGAATTTTGATTGGTGTTTTTCTTTAGTCTATGCAGAGATCTCTGAAAGAAGACTTGTTTTTCTAAAACAAGTTCTGAAAAATGAAAGCACATCATATTGCAGCAAAATATAGAAAGTAAGTATCCATCAGTTTGGATGACCTGGAAGGCATGCAAGTGTTTCCTTCTCTATTGCTGGTGAGTACCTTCAGATAGAAGTGATCAGTAAGTGTGGATTGATGGTCAGCCAAAGCAAGCTGCACAAAGATTGAGGACACTGAAGGGATACTGCATTTTGTTATGCTCTGATTGAGATGGACTACCTGGGTATGTTATGGCCATGAGAAGAAATTGCAAAATGATCCTATGGATTAGATTGCCGTCAGCTTTAGACTGACAACAAACCTCTCACATGACTGAAAGATATGTTCCAGTGAGAAGTCAGATGATTTTTATGCAATTGGTAGGCAATGCATGATCACGCAAGGGCCTTGGCTCAGTAATTGCTTCTTTCTTGTCTAGACACTCTCTGAATACTATTATTATTTCTGATTCACTTTACAGAAATGTCCAGACACAATGACAGGAAAAGTATAAATAAGCAGTCTGTTCCAGAGAGCTTGAAATATGAAAGAAACAGAGGCAACTCTTGAGTACAATGAGAGAGTAGAGAAGAAATGTGGGGGATAATGAAGATGAGCTCCTGCAGTGATATTAGAGAGCTGTGCATTGGTTCAGCTGCATATGTGTACTTCTGAAATAACTCTACTGGAGACTTTGCAACTACAGTAAATTGAAATTGATGCGAGGTCGAAATTAGAACCATATTTTTTCAGGTGTGACACATAGATGAGTGTGCCAGTCCTCTTAACTGTGCAGAGGGCACATATTTGTAATGTGACAGAGGATTTTGCAAATTCTGAGAGACATTTCCAAATCTCAGTGATATACTGCTTAGCCTCCTGGGTCACTGACAGTTTATGACTTCATGGGCACTCGCTGTTGACATTCCACACTGAAATTTATCTTTTTAATGTATTTAAATATTTTCTATTAATGGAAAGAGAAAAAAAATGGGGATTATTTCCACAGGTTTTTTTATTCATCTGGTAGAAAAAACCAGATAAATGTAGCCTTGCAACAATGTCAGCTAGACTAAGAATGTGTCACACACAGTACAGTACTGTTTTCACATCTCATTTCCTTAACAGCTGAGATGGAAAATTAATTTAGAAACAAAATCAAATAAAAATATAGGGTTTTTTCTGTATCAAAAAAAACCAAAAAGAAAATAAGTAATGACATTGCTGGTAAAATAAAGGTTTCACAGCCTAGGCCATAACACCAATCAACCTTCCTGGTTAGGGAAGTGTAGTATTCATCTTAGCCTATGTTCCTATAATCTTTTAAGACTAATTAGAATATGACTAGTAACCAGTTTGTGTGTCATTTGTCTTGAAGAAGAAGTCTATAAGTAACATATTTGCCCTGAGTGATTTACTTACAATTTGATTTCTTTTGTACTAGGAAGTATGACATAAAGTCTTACATTGAGATGAGCAAAGACACAATGTTTGGAAAAACATTTAAAACCTGTTCTCAACAAAACTGGGTTTTAACACAAGTAAAAGAACGACTATGCAGAGCTGAGGTTTCTGTTAAGGCACAGTTTTTTGTCTCTTGGTTTAAAAAATCTGTTTTGTGCTGGATCATAGATTGCCAAACAGTAGCATATGTGCCACAGGTGGCATGTTAATCCCCCTGAAGTGATCAGACACACAGATGGAGGCAGCCTCCGCCAGCAGTGTTACCTGCTGCTTGCACTGTTCACGTTCAGGGGCCTGTAGTACTTTATCTCTGCTAGATCCCTCTTCGTCACGGACTCCTGCATCCGATGATAAGACCCAATCTAGGTTTTAAAGAGTATTGGAAACTGCCTTAATAGAAATTGTATGGGAACTATAGTCAAATATATTTTTCACATTATGTTTATCTTCTCTAAGAAGTAATTGATGACAGACTGTGACTTTACTTCTTTCAGACCATCAGCCTCTGCTCTTCTCCTAGACTACTTTCTCCTCACAGATATTCAAAAGGTCTCTTGCCTGCTTTCCTCTTCTAAGGTCCCTGCCCTCTCTCTCTGCAGTGGCACCAACTCCTGAACTTAAGAAAAATCCTATCTTTTACAGGCAGATGTCACACTTTCAGCTCCATATAGAGATGTTAATTAAACTGGAGAACAGGTAATCTTCAAAATAAAGTATTTATATGAAAGTCTTTAATTATCTATACAAGCTTATCAGCCAAGGAAGCTTTCGAAGAGCTCATGAAAAATCCACAAAACCCAGAAAACATATAGTGCTGATGAAATAGTGTTGGTTAAATTTGGAAATAAAATATCCAATTATGAAATAAAATCAGAAATCGCTCACAAGAATTTCAAGTATGCAAGTATTCAATTATTTAAGTGCTACTACAACATGGAACTTCTGTCACCTTGTCATAGGGAGAAACTCTTTCTCTTCAGCATGGGAGCCTAAAGCAGAACACTGACTGAGAAGTCAAACAGATTAGGCAGGTACTTGGATCTTTCCAGAACTGAATTTTCTGGATCCAGCCCATTGCATCTACTGGAGCTGGTTTGACCCAATGCAGCTTGTGCATAGCTGGTCTCATGAACTGGAGGACAGGAAGGTTGTGCTCCCCTCTTGGCCAAATATCTCAATTTAGAACTAAAACTAAAGAAAATGGGAAATGCAAAGCTGGGAATGGCTGGAAGGAAGAAGACAAAGCTGTTAAAATCAATGCATCTGGTTGCAGTTTGCGACTCATTAAATCCCCTAGGTCTTTGATTGCTGGAAGAAAACAGGATACACCAAGGGATATATCACTCTGTACTTTTGCTGCTTTTAAAATGCTTTCCCTAAACATTTTCTATTTGTCATTGCTATGGACAAGCTGTTGGACTGGCTCAATCCAATGGTTACATTTACCAGGTTTAAAAACAGCAACAAAAACCAGTCCAGGGTAGTTCTTTGTGTCCAGCTGGCACTATATGACCTATGTCCATACCATTAATGCTCTTACCCACCTAAATAGGATAACCTTAGTCAGACCACCTGGTGGAAGTGATTCCTGGTCCATACAAACCTTTGATGCATGTCCAGGATTTGTTTGAGAGGCTTCTAGTTGAAACAGGGCTCCTAGTAACAGTTTAATTGCTAGCAGAGCAATCCTAAGGCAGGAGACTCTGTGCTCTTCATTGTGCTGCTATAGAGGTAGCCAATGTGTCACTATAAATAGGGAGGAAAAAACAAAAAGTCTTCTCTCCTCCTCTTTTGGCTTTTAAAGCTCTCCAGTTGTCTGTTTATATCTTTTTGACAACCCTTGAAAATCATCCAAAAGGATTCTTATCAGTGTGTCAGATCAGAAATAGCCCAAGAGCTTTCTACCTTTGCAGCGCAAAGTTTGGGACATTTATTGCAGGACTGGACTGTCTTTACCAGGGAACAAATCTGCTTTGAGGAGTCAGAATAGACAAACACGTGGCACAGAGCAAAAAGAGGGACAATCAACCTCTTCATGCTGTGTCGATACATTACGGTAACCTCTTGCAGTGCTGTTTATATGTTGGCATATTCAGGGCGATTCCCCTGACCTCACTGCCATTTTCATCTTTCAGTGTCATGTTTTCTTTCTGGTCTTTTTCTGCTAGATGTACGGTCTTTTCATTTCCATTTCCTTGCAGTACTTTTGAATAAAATATATGACATCTGGTTTTGCAATAAAAATTGGTTAAATCGCTAAAGACACAGATTGTCAGCAATCCATGTTTACTTAAAGTTAGTAGGAAAATATTGCCTATTTTGCTTGGAATTAAAAAAAAGAAGTTACTCTACATAAGGATTAACATGACCAGGTGTCTTGTAACCTTTCCAAGAAAGATTGAAATCTCCATATATTAGATGGGATTTTCAGAGAAATGCAATTTCTGTTGCTAACTGATCTATTTCAGTAAAGATCAAAGAATGATTCAAAAGTCACTCACACCAGGTGCAGCTTTAAAAAGAATTCAGATTGGTATACAGAATCATCAGTATACTCAATCCTGTTGACCTTTAAAATGGCTATAGACATTAATTTTGAGTACCTGTAAAGGTGAAGTCTAACTAAAAATATAAATTGGTCCTACACATATTCCATCATACAGGAGTTGTGACTCTTACATAAACCCTGACTCATTAGTTTTCCATGTTTTCAGCTCTTAGACTGATTAATTATTTAGTCTTCAGCTTTTGCAAATGCCTGATTATCTAGTGAAAAATAATGAGGGGAATCTGCATCATTCTTTAGAGGAGGGTGTCAAGTTAACCTTCCCTTAAACAACCATGCAATCAAATGAGGCAAAGCTGAACCATAACTAAATTGTCAATCAGAAGAAATCTCTGAAGATACTTTAATATCTCGTGAAACTTTATCTGAGAATGGATGATTCTCAGAATTGAAATCTGTTAACTACAGAATAGCAAATAAGACATTTTTCAGCTTAGACTGAAAAGAATTTTTTATTTTTTTCAGCTAATATACCTAAGCCTGAAAAGCACCTGTTTCTTGGTATTTTGGTGCTTGTTGCTTGGATTTCACACATTGAAATAAAAATGTCTAACTTGCACCTTTCATTTATGTATGTTTAATAATGAATATATGAGCTCCTAGTTTATAGCCTACGTTCCCATATGACATCATCCTTTTTCGCATAAATAGCATTCACCATAATTTATTTGTCATTGTGTTATTTGTCACTGGACTGACCTTAAGCTGCGTGACAGTTATTTTATAACTGAAATATCTGAAATTTATTTTTTAAATCCCAATACTAGATTTTCCCAATTTTCTCTAATCACAACTTAAATTTTCTATTCTTCACTTAATTTTCACTAATGCAAATCAGAAACTTCTTTCTCAAAGTAAATAAAAACTGCTTTTACATGTCACAGGAATACACACTCTGTTAGGCATTAGCTTGTCTGGCGGCCAAGGGGAAATATGTTGTATTTGGGCATAGAGGTCTCAAGTTCTAAAAGTGAAGAGTGAAAGATTAGCCACAGCACTGTGTAAGAAACACCGTGACTCCCGGAATTTTAGGACGCAGTTCTGTGCCAGTAATCTTCCACTTCACACTTTTATGGTGCACCTTTTCCTGTGTTAAATTATACTAAAGCGAAATTCTCTCAAAGCTTGTCTATTCATCACTAGCCTCTCTGAAGTGAGAGTATGTGGCTTCAGGAGCACGAATCCAAGTTTTGGAAAATCTTTAGAGAATTTATTTAAAGAATAGGTAGACTGTCTTTGATAAATACACAGTTCATGTCAATATGCTAATTTAAAATTATGTTGTACTGTATTTTTGTCTGCTGAGAAAAAATTGTTTTTCTATATTGTTGTTCTAATCTTGTTTTGTTTTGTTTTCTAACAGCTAATTTAATTTTAGTTTAGTTTTTCCTCACAGCCAATTCCTGTTGTGATATTCTATATAACTGTCAATGTCTTGAATGCTGAACTGGGTGGTCAGTAATGCATTTATTCTGACAGCTGAAGAGTCTTATCCCACCTCTTTGTACTGTGTAGTTGATAATAATGTGTTTTCCAGAAATTTAGAGAAATTTTTAGGGCCCACATCATCATTTCAAGATTTTTACTCCTGAGTTACCTGTAAATGTATGTATTCATGACTGAAATACGTGCGAGAGAGTTTTGTGGGGTTTTAAAAATAAATGTATGCAGCTCCAAAGGTAGATACCTGTACTTTAGGGCCTAGAAATTCTAGGTGACAGTCATCCCGCCTACCATAGATGTCTGGGATATAGGTATTTAAACTAATAATCTTGCTTTTCTCCACGGTGAATAAAAACTAATAGAATTATTTAAAAACCAGTTCAACTAGACTACTTCTGTCACTTTTTGCTTTGGAATAAACTGCTCTTTGGAAGTGCATATGTTCCAATAAGTGTGGAGTCTATTTGCCAGCTGTTTGACTAACTGTTTACTATCTTTTGTTTGGTAAGTGGAACAGCCTGTACGTTGCCATTGCTTTTCTCCACTGCACTGTTTTGTGTCACGTAATGTTCTCCAGTGTATCATGCATTTCTTACAATTTTTAATTTGAAAGAATGTTTAGGAAAAAAATAGTGTCTGAAAAGGTTTCATTTTGACAATAATTACACTGTTCAATCAAGCAAGATTTTTCTTATATGATTTATTAATGGAGATGTTAAATTCCAATAATTTCTTCAAAATTATTTGAAGTGATCACCCTGAAAGACTTTAATGAATGCAGAGTAAATATGTAATAGCTGTAGAAATTTATTCTAGGTAAGTTTTTTGATATCATTAGTTATTCATGAAAATTCTTCTGAACTTTGATTCTTCCACACAGTGTTGAATTTCTTTTAAAATGTCAAGAAAGGCTTAAACAAATTAAAAGCAAGTAAAAGTATGGCACTCATGTATGTGTGCCTCCTCCCTTCCTTCCTGCCTCCATAATGATAGCAACACTTTTTCTTTTTATGTGTGCAATTGCCAAATAATTAAGGTGCTATAGAAAACAATGCTAAAAATGTTAAAAGAACAGCCCTAAGGATTTTTAGAAGCAAAAAATATTATCCCCAGGTTGTTACTGGAGAAACTGTACACATCTGATGCAAATGGACTTAGTCTCCCTGCATCTCTGAAAGATGGATTATTTCAGGAGACTGTGCTCTGTGGTGTGTTGAATGAGGCACTGGCCATAAGAAAAACCCATTTAGGATTTTGCAATAGAAATTGATTTTAGGTGGCTCTTGCCTTGGGGGTATAGAGGTCCATCCTGACCAGTAACCTACCTGTAAAGGTTTTAGTAAGACCTTTCTGAGTCTTTTCCATCCTATACTACATGCATGGATATTCCTGCTGACAGTGAGCTCAACACCACAGGATATGTTGCTCCTTGGTAATAACCATCGATAGGGATTTACTTGTCTCCTTCCAAAGCTGCCAAAGCATGGGCTGGGCACAAAAGGTGGCCCACAAGGCAGAATGAGAGTCAGAACTCCCTGAGTGTTCTGTAACTTCATTCACAAGGTGTGTGTGTGCATCAGCAATGGCATTCTAAGTGTAATCCCAGAATTTTGTAATTGTTTTTTTCTTGGTTTTTTTTTTTTT